>JAMKCH010005997.1:0-34793 GCA_023653785.1 Ophioderma brevispina
TAGAGGGACATTGTGATTGGTCATCAGACCTTCGATAAATGAAAATAATGACCAGAAGGTCTTATGGCATACCGATGCAGAACACCAGGAGATATATATAGTGTCCTCAGCGGCGGCCGGAAAGCTTCCCACAAATTTCACCCAGGATGTGCAATGGGTGACGCACAGTTAACAAAACATGCACATAATTTCAGCCTAAAGGCCGAAAAGCAATCCACATTAACCAAAATCTTAATGCTTTTCCCGAGTCCACTCATTTAATGATATAAATTCTGTTGTGTCAGTGATGATGTATTCTGAATTATAATCGTATCTGAACGAGGGTAAAGGAAATTGGGGACTGGACAGTCAGCTGCTTTGCACCTGGACCACATTCCGTTTGTCTTGGTGAGTGTATTGTTGACACCAAAGACAACAGTTAAGCCGAAACACATATTTCCTCTATGGGTTTTAGTGTTCAATATGTGAGTATACAATACATCCAGCTGAATGTCCAAAGATCGAATACCTCTGGTAGATTATACCCCTTGGATTATCTATTGGTGATAGAATCCTACACATGCGAATATAGGAAGACATCTGGTGTTTTTATTTAAAGAAAAAAGTTAGTTTAGGCTTATGTCCCTTTTAACGTTAAAATTATTAACGAGTATCCAAAATGGTGCCGAAGAATTGATAAAATTTCCATTAAGCCTCTTGCTCGACCGTTTTGTAAGATAAAGGTCTCCAAACAAACCATTCGCGAATATAATGGTCGTCTAGAGATATGTTTCGCTTGCTAGTTTCTAACATGTCTCGCCTGCGGCTCGACATGGTCAGAAACTAGCAAGCTCAACACATCTCTAGACGACCATTATATCCGCGAATGGTCTGTTTGGAGACCTTTATCCAATACGTAGAGGTCAGTGGTGTAAACCCCTGACTGTTCCCAATCCGCCCCTGGTCTAAAAAAAAAGTGGGCCATGTTAGGAGCGTCCGTATCGTGGATACATGCGGCCCCGGATCAGCTTACTCAGTTGAATCCTGACACCACCACAAGCCATTACTAATGACATGTGGACACGCTAAGAAGAACGCAACATTAGTTTCACGCTTTATTCCGTTGTCGTCTATGGAGCCCGGACTAGGCTATGATACCTGCCGGACTATGATTACTTTCACCCCGGTGTTCGCCATTGTTCCCGGACTGTGAGGCCGGAGGACTATATCTCCTGCCACACCGGATCTTTGCGGAATGAAAAGAAGACAGCTTGAATAGATAACACGAGTAATCAGCGGTAGTTAACATCAAATCTGCAGTATTGTGAGCGAACTTGGAAGGAAGCGTCCATTGCCATGTGTTACATGATCGCTTATTTCTTCAAAACTACTGAACCGAATCGAGTGATGCTTATCATTTTGAATGTTAAAAAGTAATTGTGGTTTAAGCTTCTTTTTAAATTTCTCAAATGTGATACTTACTTTTGCAGTTATGGTCGCCTATAGTTAGATTGACGTCGTTCAGGCTGATGCGATGAGACTGGTTAGTGGTTGCCTTTTGGCGACGCCTGTAGAATATCTTCCAAATCTTGTCCGGTGTGAAAGAGATATGGTCCGGCAGGAACCACAGTCCGGGCTCCATAGACGACAACGGAATAAAGCGTAAAACTAATGTTACGTGAAGAGTCAACTGAATCGATTGCCCTATTGTTCACCATTGTTCCCGGACTGTGAGACCGGCGGACCATATCTCCTGCCACACCGGCATAGCTCCTGCAAACTTTAGGAGGAACTTTCAGACGATCAAGCTCGCCAAGAAGTGTGATGAATCTGGCAGCCTAGTTCCCACCCCCCTCCACCACCACCATCACCCTTTGAGGATCATGGAATTCCATGGCATCACTTGCAAACCCAATCCATGACACTGCAGTCGAAGTATCCCTATCGATCATCCTGGATCAATGACAGATTGTATGAGCAATGGTCACCCTCTACCTTGAACCTAAAGCAGTTTGTGGACAGCCCATCTAGCAAGCCCAAAGGCCGTGACCTTGATAGGAAAGCATGGGTCAACCTTAACAGACTAGGAACTGGCATTGGTCTTACAAAACACTTCCTTCACAAGATCGGTGTGGAACTTTCACCAAACTGCGATTGTGGTGAGCCACAAACCATTAGGCACATCAGAGATGACTGTGAGTCCCCAAGAGGAATCCAGGCCTGGTCAACCTAGACGATGAAACTATCAGTTATTTGTCTTTCCTAAAATGATTTTTGTGTTGAGCAAATATTTGTTTCTTTCTCGCACAAAGCTTATAAATATAGAACTTACCAATTTTTCCCTTTCGTGTAGACCAGTCCCAATATAAACGTTATATTTAATGTTTTTCACTTCTGAAATTGATTACTTAACGTTGTGTACATCATAATTAACGTGAACCATCTTTTTTGTGATCTCAAACGACAATGCGTTGGACATTTTTAATTGATCTAAAATATAAAATTAAGTTCCTTTTTATGTGTCAAATTTGAAAACCAGTTTAAAAGTTTGGCTACTATCATATTGCTGTAGACATGGTAGAATAGGCCTATGCGAATCAACATGATCAAGTATATTTCAAGAAACCCAGAATTCTCAAATAAAATAGGTTTTTGATGCAAAAAGCCTTGGAACATACATGTATGTGATAGTTTTTAGCACCTAACACAATGACCGTGAAATTTACTGGCAAATCATCACTGATTTTTTTTGTCCAAGATTTGGTGCAAAAATCTTGAAGTGTCTTTTTTCGATTTCATTTGCGCATTATATCACGAATGGATTTGGTTTTAAAATACCAGGTAAGTGTAAGAAAGATTAGACATTCCGAGAGTCTTAGCGAGTGCGGCAAGGTCATTTGCAGGTACCATTCAATGGCGTATGACTTGGAGTGCAGAAGTGTTTTTATTTATTTTTTTTTAATACACCCCAAACATTTATATTTCAAGAACTGAGGAAATCAGTTTTGTGGACATACAAAAATTTACCTTTGCACATGTATAATACAAGCTAAGAACAGATGGTTCTTTAGAGACATTACTAGATGAATTGCAAGAATTCAAGTGGGACATCATTGGACTGTGTGAGACAAATGGAAAGGAGAGGGGCATCACAGAAGTGGAAGGAGACACGTGAATCTACAACTAAGGAAAAACTGAGGATAACCCTGATTAAAAAAAGATGGGATTTCTGATACATCTTAAGTTCACAAACTTCGTCAAGGAAGTGAAGTGTTATTCAAATTTGCAAGTTCAAGTTCAACTTATAAGAAACAATCATATGTGTGTGATTCAAGTATATGCACCCACAACTGACCATGGAGATGAAATCGTGGAAGAAATATACGAAGATGTAAGGCGATGAAGGAAAGCAAATCCACCTACACCACTGTAATGGGAGATATCAACGCCAAAATAGGAAAAGGGAATCTATCTTGGGAATGTATGGAATAGGAGAAAAAATGACAGAGGAGAAATGCTACTTGATTTTGTCACACAACAGAAACTTACAGTCGCAAACTCATTCTTCAAAATGAAGGAGAACAGATATTGGACCTGGGAAAGCCCAGACGGAAAAACCAGGAATCAGCAGTAAACGAGGGATCATACAGAATTGTGAGGTAATTACAAAATGTTGACATTGGCAGTTAGCACAGGATGGTCAGAGCCAAGATACTTCTTGACAAGAAACTAGCCAGACTGAAATTTATCAAGAAACAAAGAACAAAATAGATGTACTGAAGCTAAAGGAGAGGAAACAAGAATTCCAACTTGAGCTGAGAAACCGATTTCCAAGTTTGAATGTAGGAGATGCAGATATAAATACCAGAACTGCCATTGTACCCAGCGCCATCATAGAGGTAGCGGAAGAAGTGGCACCAAAGGAGAAGATCACAAGAGTGAAGTCAAAGGAAGATCTGGAAATCGAGGCATTGGATATGGAAAGGAAGAGACTCAGAGATATAGAAAACAAGACAACTGCACAGAAAGCAGAGTACAAGGAAACAATAAAGGCCGTAAGGAAAAGAAGACGGTAAAGGAGTAGGAGAAAGAGATCTTAAACGTTTCCCTGATACTAACATTTCCTCCCTTGGAGAAGGGGGCATCAGTCCGAAAATTTGCACCCTATCATTTTCTGACAGTTTAGGCCCTATTGAAACTCAAACAGTAACAAAATCAATTTTAGCATGAAAATCCTACGGGAATACAAACCACACTAATACGGTCGCATGCGTTTATCTTGACAAATGCACTGGGCTCGGTCTTTATCCTTATTATAAGATATTTGGGGTTTATCTTTGTTGTCTGGCGATAAGGCTTCCTTATCTGGAGATAAGAGCCTTATCCCGAGATATAAGCTTTAACTCAAGATAATGACCGTTATTGGGGGTTCGGCTTTATCTCCATTTAACGTAGCTTTATCGCTAGTTAAACAGAGCGTTATTTGGAGATAATAGAGCTGCCTTATCTCGAGATCAGGAGAAAATAATGCACTTCAGCTTCCATAAGCATGAACCACTTTCCTGGGCAACAATGTGATATGTCGTCGCGCTATCCATCACAAGCCATCACCAACTAGCCATTTTGGGAGCCGTCAATATTTGTTCCAGGGAAATTGGAGGAATTCAACGTTATTTCGGCGAAAAATATCCCCTTCGATTCCCATTACCTCCTGGTTTTATGTTAATACTCCATTGAAGTTACATCTTCACCTCATTGAAAATTTACATGATCCCCCTCTCGCTGACATTTTTTTGTGTCTCCCTCATTATGGGCCATTCTCAAAAAAGTAAACCTTTTTTCATAAAAAAATAAGTTAATGGTATTGCAAATTTCTTACATTATCATGTTGAAACCATCTTCCAAGTTCCTGCATGAACTATTTTAAACATATATGTTTTCATAAACCTTGTAGTCCGATCGTTCTTAGAAAAATAATAAATAATTTAATTTTTGGAATAAAAAAGTGAGATTATTACACCATCTTGCTTCTTTACTTTTTATATTGAATAGCTAGTTAATTTTTGTTTGAAATACTGCCTAAAGTATTGCGTGGACTCAATTTTCAAAATTATGTTGAAAAAATTACAAATTTGTAGGAAATAGACAAGTAATTACCAAAGAATTTTAATTGACTGGGTTAGTCACACACGTGACCAAAAAGACAAACAAGTTCTTATTACTCGAAAACCTCTGTCTCAGTAATGTTCATATTTCATGTCAAAAGCCAGTTTATATGTACCTTCCTTTATACAAAAGAACTGGTTTAGATCTTTTCTTATGTTTCAAAGTTATTGATGTGCAAATTACTGTCACACACGTGACCGGCACTCACCATTTTAGCATTTGAAGGACATAAATTTATGGTCATATGAAGGAAGGTAGCAGTGTTAACTTTTATTATCAGTTAGAATATGAATCAGTTACAACAGAAGAAAACAATAATTAATTTTAATAAAGAGTGGTTTAAACTTGATTTCCATGTGTCTTTTGAAAGTTTGGGGTGAAGTTTGCCAAATTTAGCAGACTTGCACTATTTCAACACAGGAAATCTGCATACTAGGGTAGAATTGCTCTTTGCAAGTTATTACTGATGACATTGTAATGAAAGTGTTTGAATAAAATGAGATGAGAATATGGAAATACACAAGATTTTATTAAAACTCAATTTTGGTGGACATTAACAATGGTCATCAATTTTGCTGTTATAAGTCAATGGAGATGTCACACACGTAACCACCAATGCACACACGTGACCGTACTTAGTGATATAAATTGGTTAATTACCAAGTAAAACATTTGATGTTACTGTAATTACCAATGTTGTAATGACAACATACCATGTCTTTCTGAAATAAATATAAGAATGTGAGTACTTAAATAATCCCAGAATTTTACAGTTGAAGTTTGAATTCTAAAAATCCCTTTTTGCCTGAGGTCACAAACGTGACCGAACTTTATTTGCCCCGCATGACAAAAAATTCCATTGGACGAAAGTGGAAACATTGTTTTGGGTTAGGTTTTGGTCTAAAGGTTTTTCATATGCAAAAAGTTAGTAATAACAGATTGGTTATATTGGCAAAACAGCATTGGGTTGAAAATCAAAATTTCCCATTTTTCAGTCACAAACGTGACCGAAGAATGGCCCATATCCTCCGCCCCCCCCCTTGCGTAAGTATGACCACTCCGTTAGCTTCTTTCATCAGCTCATCGCAAGGATATGTAGATGCAAATAACTAGAAAAAAATCAACAAAATGGCCCAAATGACCACTTGCTGGACTACTGATGCTAATTATGTGACACTCGGTGCGATTGCTGAAGGGCCAGTTTGTGGAAGAAGGATTTCCTAAGATTTTGGCCAAAATGGCTAAATAGCCGAAATGACCACTTGCTGACCACTGATGCTAATTTGTGTATACCCCATAAGAACCGATGATAGGCGATGCCTATCCATGAAAGGCCTGATCAGCGCGCGCTATTTGTAGCTAGAACGCGGCTTCACTGACACCACCGCATGATATAAATATATCGGTATATACTCGGCATGAAAAAAAATATAGCCATATGTATTAAGTTATCGTTCATCAAGCCGAATTCAAGAATGTTCACATATTTTCTCAAAAAGCTGGTTGGGAAAGTTGGATGGATGAACGATTTTTATTATCTGTCTGCTCTTTTAATTGCATATCTGAATGGGAAAAAATGCCTTCTCACTAACGTAACGACTGGTGACACGTGTTTCGGTAAAATTTATACTTCAATATTTTCAATTAATAGTATTTCACTTTTAGAGCCGTGGTGCTTCCGATCACCTACAACCATAAGGAGTGAGAAATCCTATTCATTATGACATCGGTTTAACACGTAATGAAATCTTGACAAAGATGATAATTATAAGGCGATATTTTATCATTGGAAAATGTTGCACACCAGTTTCAACATAAGCTGAGCAAGGGGTTATTTTTACCCCAGGATGACCTTGAACCTTATTATGTGACTGAAGATTGTATCCAGACAACAGTTCCTTTTTTAAATAATGAGGCAAATATACATTGCTGTGCATTTAAGCGTAATTTTGAGTGAATTAAATTTATCTGTACTATGTTTACCCTTTATTTTCAATTTTCCCTACATTCCCAAGGTTGACTAAAAAATTCTGATTCATCGTCCTAAATTAGAAAAAAAAATCTGCAAACCTTCTTACCAAAACTTTGAGAATAGGAACACTCATTTATTAGCTGCTTGATGGTCAGTCCGTCGTCTGCCCTGCAGGGGAATAACCACTGATCTTTATGCAGTGGATTGGTTTACATAATCAGATTTTATTTTACAAACAAAACTGATGAACATTTTAAAACAATGAATATTTAAGCTATTGTGGCACTAAAAATTAAAGATCATCAAATATAAAAACAACATCCAGATTTGCGGCTAACGAAGCTTTCAACGTATTTGGCTAAATCCGCTGTTATTACTCGTCCTCAATAACTATGAAATACAGAGCTTCGTCAAGAGGTACTTTGATGTCTTGGAGCCACCTGCCATCGGTAGGATAAACATTACCATGTAATTGGTCCTGCCACAACTTTCCTTTTAACTGACTCTGGAAGATATACGTCTCGAGATCGAGTCGCGTTTTCAACAATTGGCGCTACCATCATATCGTCACCAACAGAAATTGAGAATCGATCTCCTGTGCATATCGATCATCGGGCGATATCCACCAGAGAGGGCGAATGAGAGGGTAACCTTTCTCGACAGTGTCTTCTGCAAGTGATATTAGTAGAGGGGTGATATTGTCTTCGTGGAATGTCACCCATTTCTGGCGATTTCCACAACTTCTGGTCGTATTGCCAAGGTGATATTGAGAACTGCATGGAAGGGAGGAAAGCCGTAAGTTCTAACCAGCGAATATACAACTCGCGTTCTGGTTTGTCTTGTGCATGGAAACCGCTTTCATAAACATTTCCTCCAATCATATCAGGGAGAGTGTATGGATAACCTAGTGTGCTGAAAGTCAGAGTGGTTGTGATGAGAGTTTTCAGTCCGTTATCCCAACCCCACTTGGAATCTTTGTCCATCATTCGTACAAACACTGGAAGATTTTGGTTCTCAAAAGCAGCGCGCACTTCAATTTGCGTGCCAAGACGTGCTGCCATTTCAGCATGCAGAGTTGTGTATTCACATGGATTGACAATAGGTTGGAATGTATCAAAGTCTTCTACCAAGTAATTGGTCTCTCCAGCGTCGAATTTGTAGGAATCAATACCAATGTCCTCTCTAACTCTCTCAAGTCGATTTACAAACCAGTCAACTGCACTTGGGTTTGTGACATCCAAATTCTGCCACACCATTCCACCAAATCACATTTCCCGGTGTGTCCTGACCTTTCTTTTTCACAAAATACCCTTGCTTAGCACCTTCATCATATGCATTGGAATTGACGTTAGCAAATGGAGTAACCCACATTGTCACGCGGAAACCTTTCTCGTGCAACTTCGCCACCATTTCTGAAGCATTTGGAAATTTGTCTTGATCAAATCAAAGTCGCCATATTTGATCTGGTAACCATCGTCTATCTCTAGTTGACTGTTACTGAAACCATTTTGCAAAATTTCATCGGCATAGGTCAAAATGACGCTTTCGTTGATGAAGATCTTATAGCGTGCCCATGTAGACCAGATTGGAGATTTGATCATGCGTTGATCCGGTAACCCTGTAGGTTTTGATACATAGCGTTCTGTCATATAGTCATGTATTTTGCGAACATTAGGTCCTGTGCATATAGTATAGTTCATTTGTAGTGGAACGTCTTGTGATTTGGGATAGTAGCTATTGGTGTATCTACTGTGAAAACACACCTGCTTGTCTTCATTGTCGTTCAGACTGACATGCAGGGGTGTGTCGTGGCTGGCACGAATAGCGACGCCTCTAGAAGATAGCCAATATCGTTCAAGAACAGATCCATAATCCTGATGGTTAGCATACATATCACCGGATACATACATTGTCAGAGTTTCATTCCATTCGTCAATGGGCCAGTGTTGGAAGAACATTTCGGCACTTCCATACCAATGTGCGCCTTCTAAATTGTAGCAATCGTGCAATGGCTCTGTGTTTTGATTTTCTGCATTCCAATGCACATGGGTGCATCTAATTTTATCAGTGTTTTCTTGTTTCAGTTTGACAGTGGCAATGTCTGACCACTGCACGCATTCTTTCCAACCTTCGCTTGCTTCTTGGCACTTTGCAGGACCTTCATTAGCTGGAAGTCCAACTCCAAGGGTACCTCCTAGAACTGTGTCTCCGTTGTAATTTAGCAGTGCGATTTCCCCGGAATCTTTATCTAGTCTATAAGCATAAGGATTGTCGCGAGCGGTCAATACAACTGCTAGAGTCACAAAAGCGGCTATTGCTATTAAAAGCAAAACCGTAGTCACAGCAGCCAAAATATTATTCTTGCTCTCCATTGCAAGTCCAACGTGTACGGATCCGTGCTAGTTCATTTCTACTGAGATGATACTTGAAGTACTTAATCAAGTGTTTTTGTTTTGGCCTATCCAAATAGATCAAAATGGTTATCAGGAAGTTTAGGTAAACGGTTCAAGGTTCAAGCACTGAATATCACAACTGGAAAACTCTGCTGTAGCTTATCTGAACCGTACACTGAAAAGTCCAAGAGTATTAACGACTGCTTTACAGTTGTGCAAGTGGTCTGTATAGGCCAGAACGTGGGAGAATACATAAAGAATGCATAATTGATGAAGTGCTCTATGATTCTTGCACCTGTATTGAGGTGGCCTACGATTTTCGTATGCGTTATGAATTGAGCTATAATAACAGCGTAGTTTATGAGGCGAACTAAAATTTGGGATTTTTATATTTTGAACAAGTTTGACTATAAATTGTTCGTTTTATTTAATTATTTGACATGTAAGAGGCAGATACGCAAATATATGAATTTATATATAGTGACGGTTTAATTTTGTCCTTACAATTTTGTTAATTTTTACTCGAGTTGTTGCAACACTACGAGTAAAATGACAGGCATGTATGAAAAGTCTCGTTTTCTTGCTATACATACCCTGACTATACCCTGACCATCTCCATTTAGTTTGATTGTCTACAGTATAGTAGGGTTATAAACCAGAATCCCATTCTAGAAGTTTGGGGAAGAAGGTTTGAAAATGTTTTTCTATAGTTTGAAGGGTGCTGAATCTGAATTTTTGGGTCCAAGCTCTGGGAAATGTGGGGAACTTTGTAAAATAAGGGGGTAAAATTAGTACAGGGGTAAATTTGAAATCAAGTCAAATTGTGTTTAAATGTCTCATTATAAGGATTAAAAAAAGTATAGTTTGTATAGGTTCAGACCTTTAAAAGCGAGGCTTCTCGCGCAAATTCAGATCAGAAGCAAGAAAAGTATTGGATTTCATTGAACAAAATTGATCACATCATAAGCTTTTTATTTTTAAATCAGATTTGGGATACCTAAGATTTGTTGACATTTGTAGTGATGTAGAATCCATGTAAAGATCAAATGTGTAATGCCAATCTTAATTACGGTATTACGATATTTATTGGGCTGAGATATTTGAATATTTAAGAGACCAAAGCGGTTTTAAGAATTACCAAGAGTTTGATACCGACATAAATCATAGGGTGAATGTGCAGGATCTATAATGCTAAGCGTGCCACAAATGTGCATTGTGCTATTCATTTGCCATGGCTACTAATACGCGGACCGTGCGCTTGTACTTAGAATGTAGAATTCTGTTATTCGTGGATCTATCAAACAAAAGAAGTTGCGTATGGCATATAAACATGCCTACTATCATAAATTTGCACACCTGGCGTATAAACTGAACACAAAAAGAAACTTATAATTTTTTACCAGGTCATATCTTAAAATCCTGCCCATCAAAATGAACAAAAATTGCACACAGGATTATACTTTAATACTCTAAACTAAAACCATTGTCATTGTCCAAGCAGTTGCAAAACTGACACAACGGTGAAATGCTGTATCAGATGTTATATGGGCCTAGAAATTTCAGTAAGGTAGAGTTTCAAAGCATAATGAAATGATGGTGATGTCACTTACCATCAATCTCCCCCAAGACAGCATCAGAAACCTGGTGAACACCATGCGTAGCAGATGCACTGAGTGCTTCCTAGCACATGGTGGACTCACACACTATTGTAAATAAGTTTCTTTTTGTGCTCAGTTAAGTTGTTTAAAAAATCATAAATGCAATGTATGATACTCTGGATTGGCAAGATGTTGGGAAATGTTCTTCACAACACAAATATTTGATAAATATTAGTGCATCGCCCCGTGTGTGACCTTTGACCTATGTGTGTGACCTTTGACCTCAGATTTACTCTGTGCTCAGATTTATAGACCAGTTAACAGCAATGTTTGTAAACATGTTAGGGCCTGGTATCTTGAAATAGGTCGGCCTGACTGTTACACACTGGGCAATTGTATCTGTTAGAGTTTTAATACTATGGGCCATAACTATTCGCAGGAATGGATTCGCAGGCAACAAAAGAAGTTACGTAGGATGTTAACTGGTCTATTCTGTGCTCAGGTCAGCGATCCTTTTGACCAAATTTGGTGGTCATAGGGCATTTCTACGCAAATTGACCTCTAGATGACCTTTGACCTTTTGGATCAGTCCGACACCCTGCAAACAAAGGTCAGACTGTCCTCCCCTACCTTCATGCCAAATATCAGCCCCATATGTCAAAGCATAACGAAACGTATAGCCGGACAGACAGACAGATTTCATTTTTAGTAGTATAGACGACAATGTGGAGCAACTCTTATGTGGAGCTGAGATATCTCTGTACATTTATTGTACAGGTATGTACAATTTATCTAATATTTTTTGGCATGCTTGTTTTACCATTTTTTCAGTCAATGTTTTTAATGGACTATATTATTCTATAATCAAACAACGATCCCTGGGATTTTGGTTCTGAAAGCCGCGATATAATGATTCTAAATGACAATAGTAGCCCAGTGAAAACGACGAGTTTGGGTCATTCGCAAAAGCACAGGGAAACTGACTGGTAGTGGTGTGTAGTTCTTGATGCCAGTTTTATCTGCTTTTATATCCAAAAGAATGATCCAAAAGAATGATTTGCAGTTTTGACACTCTCTTCTCTTGCAATCTTTTTGGTTGTACCATCCTGTTAATTGTTTGATGACTTCTGCTTCGTCAACATCATTGGAGAGGTAACCAATGCCAGTTGCCGTGTAGTCTTTCATTTGCTTGACTGCAAGTTCTACTTCTTCCATTAATACGTTGGCCACGGTGTCATTGTATTTCGTGACACCAACAATAACTGACAACAGACGAAATGGCAGACTTGATCAATAGACATCAGTTATCATAACTCACAGAGAGAGAAAAATAAACAGAACGATATCCCCACTATGCCAGATATAATCTTCCACTGTAAAGGGGTGATCGGGCTACTATATTAAGTCAATTTAAAGCTGCAGGACTGGACACTATTACACCTTCGTCTTGAAAATGTCAGATGAGGAGATAGACCCAGCTTTAACAATTTTATTTGAGAAAGTCTTTAAAGAGACATGAGGAGATTTCTAGGAAGAAGCGCCCCCAATTTTTCTCGAACCCCGGTTTTTTACATATTTGGAATGCTTACCAATGTCTTAGATCACACCTGAAGTGAATAAGCCGAATACGCAGTCTTTATGTAATAAGATGGTGATTTAGTAGTTTCTGTCGTGCACGACAGAAAGTCAAAGCATGGTTTTCTATGGGGAACGATTGCGATAGCAGGCAAGTTCAAAACAAGGTTTGCGGTTTTCTTTTGCACCTGTTTGTCCAATAAACCTTCAAAACGTTCTCGGTAGGTGGTCTACAACCGATCCAGTGAAAGTTGAGAGAATTCGTATCCTAAACAAATCTCCTCCTGTCACTTTAATTGAACTTGAATATCGTCGCTGCTGATTGGCTGTGCTCAAACATAATCCCAGTATTCAAGAAAGGGTATAGAATCTCACCTGCATGCAAATTATAGATTAGTCAACTTGACCTCTGTATGTAGTAGAATACTAGAACGCGTATTGCATTCAAATATAATGAAACACCTGGACTCGCAGTGTTATGTGCCATCAACAACATGGATTTCAGGAAAACGGAAATAATCGCGGATTTTACAAAAGTCTTCATCAGAGATTGCTGCTTAAGCTTGGAGATACAGTATTAAAAGCAAAATACCCCGCAAAATACAAACATGGGCAAGTGTGGAGGGAGAAAATTCACCCTGGGTTGGTGTAGAGTCTAGCGTGCCACAAGGTATTGTAGCAGGGCTACTAGACTTACTCCTTCTTATCAACGACCTACTGGAATCGCTGCCATGTATTGTAAGACTTCTTACAGATGACTGTATTCTCTATCTACCATATGAAGGACTGCAAAAAGCCCAGGGTAGAAAGATCTGGACGCAGGGGCAAAATAAATGGAAGATGGTGTATTTAACCCCGATAAATGCTTTGTTCTTCAAGTTACAAACTCTAGATCTTCACGTATACATACAAATTGAATAATACAGTACTGAAGCAAACAACGAATCACGCACATGTGGGTGTGAACAGATTCTGCTGATTCCCCTGGGACTCACACTTAAACCGTATACCGCAAAGGCAAACAAAACACGGGGGGGGGGGGTCCTGAGACGGAACCTTCACCTACATTAATGTTCAACCCCCCCACAAAAAAAACAAATGGCTTACAAAACATTGATAGTTCGCCAGTATGGGACCCACACATTAAAATAACAGCCAAGCAAATTGAAGCTGTTCAAAATGGAACAGCAAGATTTGTTTCAGGTACAACAGGAAGAGCAGTATAACTGCCATCAAACAAGAACTGAAATGGAGTGACGTGGAAACTCGCAGGAAAGTGTCCCGCCCTACAGTTTTCCGTCAAAGTTTAGCGGATCAACCTGTCATACCATTGTGTATATCTAGCAACACCACACCGGAACACAACTTCACCCAGTAGCCACAAAGAAACACTGTTACAGCTTGTTACAAGAACTCATTTTTGCAGCACCCACATGTTTCAAGGGGTTGGACTTTGCTTAAGAAATTCTTTCTGGATTTAAGGCGGTTGGCAGATGCTCTCTGTCTGGACATATTAGATACTTGGCAGCTACGCCCTTGCATGCTCGCTACACTACTACGGATATCCGGTGGAGCAATTCCTGCTGGGATGTATAAGTTCTCCGTTGGAGTTGGTCGAAGACATCCTGTGATAAGCCGGCAGGAGGCATTTAACGCTGGATGACGCTTCTTGGCATGGGTTGAACTTTCCCGTATGGATGGATTTGCACGTAGGTGGTTTTCCTCGTAGTAAGGAGTAAGTTCATCCAAAGCTTTGGAGAATCTCTCTTCGACAACTGTGACGTCTGCATCTTGTGCGCTATTTCCAAGATCGTCTGCACAGATAGAACGACAGGTTCATGCACTCCTGGGTTGGTCGTTGGTATAGATGTTGAACAGGAGAGGTGCGAGCACGCTCCCTTGGGGTAGTCCGTTCTTTATCCTACGCCATCGACTCTTCACTCCTAGCTGAACAAGTAACTTCCTGTTTGCAAGCAATCCTTTGATGAGCTCAGTCAAGCGGATGTCCTTGGTGAGTTCCAAAATCTTATGGCGTAAGCATCTGTGATCCTTCCTTTGGCTTGTTGTTGATTTGCCTGGCCGGAAACCTGCTTGTTCTGGTATGAGGTGTTCGTCTACCACAGGTGCGATACGGTTGAGCAGGAGACGTTCAAAGAGCTTGTGGGTATGGCTGCACTGAGGAGTGATATTGGTCTATAGCTCTTGGGATTAGATCTTTCCAAGGCTTTAGGAGTGCCACACCATGTGCTTTCTTTCAGATCTTTGGGAAACTGTGGGAAATAAGGTAGCAATTGTAGAGCTCAAGAAGCCACTCCTTTGCTACTGGGCCGAGGTTTTTCAGCTGCTCAGTTGAGATGTTATCAAGGCCTACTTTTCCAGGCCCAGGGCCGCCACTATACCTCTTACGGTCTAGTTTGATCTTCTTGCGCTTCTTGCTGCACTTGGTGGGCAGCTTGGTAGGGTGTAATATTTGGCTGCTGTGGAGGCTCTGTTGGATCCCCTTGAAGCTTTCGGATGGTAGACCACGCTTTCTTGCTGTTATGGGTCATATCGGTGGATTCAATTAAGTTATGCCAGGTTTTTATCTTTTCCTGGGAGATCCTCTCCGACACTTCCTCACCTTTAGCAGTTGTTTTAGCTGAGAAAGGATCAACTTCAAACTTGGTAGTATACTCTTGATATTCTTTAGCACATTCCTTCGAAAGACCTGGTACATATTCCGTCCTACAACCTCTGGGTATGAATCTCCGGGTAGTCTTGTTCATTAGTTGGGCAAATTTGTCATAGTTATGGGAGTTTGGAGCAATCCTCTTCACGTTCTGATCCAGGTCATCAGTGAAGTTTGCTTTTCTGTAGTTAAAGCGCCGCTTAAAAGGCACTTTGTTTGGTCTTACTGCAGCGTTGACTTGGATACCGATTGGTCGATGTTGAGTTAGTGGAACAGGATCTAGAACAATCTTGCTACACAGGTTAGAAATGTTTTGCTAACAATAGCTAGATCAGGGTTGTAAACTATCTTCCAACGGGCACTATAAAAGGATGGCGGCAGCTTAGGGTCGTGAAGGAGACGTAGATGTTGACTGTCGAACCATTGTTCGACAGCTTGTCCGTCTTTATTGGTGTCATTGTAGCCAAATTGGGTATTATGGCCGTTGAAATCGCCAATTAAGAAATGAGGTCTGGTAGAATTACCGAGATTGGATTGAGGATGCTTGAAATCTACTGATGGAGGTTTGTAGACTGGTGTATAACTGGACAGAGCTGATCTCAATGGTGAAGACTTCGATGTTGTTGTCAGCAGACATTGAGGTTGCTTCTACAAATGTGCCTGCCGATGTGGTATCTCGATGGTAAGGACCATTCCTGGTATGGTTGGGCGATGACTATCAGTTCCTCTGTGGGTTTCCTGCATACACGGGACATCGCATTGGAGATTGCTACACATGTCAGCAATGATGTTACTTTTTGCATTAGAAAATCCCTTCACATTCAATGAAGCTATAGTCAAGGCAGACCTTAGAAGAAAAGGCCTGTGCTGGCCTCTATAGTCATGATATGGGAATACTTGAGGGATGATGTTATGTTATGGAAAAACAGTGTTTTGTGGTGTAGAAATTGGCTTCACTGGCGAGCAGTTACTGACAGTGGAGACCACAGGACTTTTCTCTACTTCTCCCCCAAGAGATTTAATTAAGTAAATACAGCAATCATTTATTTAAGTTGTTCTCAATTTATTTCCGGACAACTCAAGACACTTGCGGAGATGCTACTTAAAAATATCAAGTAAAATATTTTACGGTTGATTCAACGTATCTGAAGTAAGTTTGTAATATTTATATCCCACGCAGTGAAGATTTATGTTTTTAGCAGATGACAATTCACACATTTGAAACAGTTATAGGGTAATTATGCACTCTCCTACGATCCATCTTTACTTTCTTTACACGAAATAATTAACCTTGAGCAGAATGTTTTCATCAGTACAAATTTGGAGCATTTTAAACAAATATTAAATAAATCCAACACATACGAGTACAACTACCGAATTGTAATATTATTAAACAGAGATAGAGTGACGCCAGACCTCTTTTAACAAATTGCAACGGTACAATGAACAGAACATGCAGAATGCACTCTACATGTCCGCCCGAATAACATCCTATCCAATTACCATGGTACCATGGTTACTGCGAGTACTGAGTACTTTATTCATACCATTTAAAAGTGCGAATTCTTCTATATCTTATCACCTTATTCATAAAATTGCATACTGTAGGAGCATAATGAAGACAAATAGGTGAAATGTTGGAGCTTCCAAGGCTAAGAGACAACCTCATGGGATTTTTTTATATAAAGGTTTGAGTGTATCATTGATCACCGATATAAAACACATTCATGACATGAAATTTTTAACTACTTAGTTCTCCAGTTTATATACAAGGATTAATATTTATTAATATTCACTGGAGATGGCCATCGCACACAAGTGTTAAAACAACACCGACCAGCAACCTCCTCTTACCTTATACCAATATGACTAACAGCCAGGGTTGATAGAGGAGCAATAGATATCCTCCATAGTTGTGCGTTCCAAAAATGTCCATCCGCTTTTCCTTTCCTGCGGATAACATACCCTTTACATACGGATAAATGGCATTTTTTTTCCATGTGGAGTTCATTGGGGAATGGTGTGAGTTTTTAGCAAGTTGCTTCTAACCGCCTCCAATAAAGGCTAGGCCATCGCGGAGCACCCTCGCAACCGCAGACTAGTGACCTATCCACTTAGCGCGCCAGCTGGCGGGCTCGATGGGTAGGTCACTAAAGGGTGCTAGGTGCTTCTACAAACAGATTATGAATTGGCATTTAAAGAACACTATCAGTTATTCCCTCTATGAGAACAAAATATTTTAAATTTGCTGAAATATAAAAGTAAGGCGATACTGTACAAAATCCTCATACGTTACCTCTACCAGCTAAAGAATCGACAGAAAAGGAAGGAAAACGGCAATGTTCAAAGAAATGACTCTCAATTCAATACGTGTTGTAGGAAGGTCCGTTCGACACTAATGACTAAATATCCGATTTTGTACTTATTAGCTTGCTTCAAGCCTTATCATTTGCAGGGTATGTTAGGGTACCTGTACTTATTACGACATGCAAAACAAAAATCTTATTTTTTGATGATTTTTTCAATTTTGATTTAGCAACTCACTGATAGTGCCTTTAATTGTACACAACTTTCACACAGTTATGCAGGCAATCCCAAAAGAAAAAATCACAGTAACCATGACACATATGCAACACATTCCAGAAGGCTTGTAAACGCCATAATAACATTGAGTTGTCCACTCTATTACCTTGAACTTCGTTTGCATTCAGTGTTTGCACAAGAAAATCATTTATTAAATTTAACACAGAAAAGTTAAGAAGAGACTTATTATCTTCTAATTTATAGCCTCCTTATTTCACGTACGAACGATATTTGGATCAGTAGATTTGGCCTAGAGTGGTTTGTTTTCGATTCACCTTGATTTGGAGTAAGTTGATCCAATCATACTGCTTTCACTAAACGCCATGTTGTTGTCAGCGTAACTGAATTAGCCAATAAAATCAATCTCTTAGGGTTGGCGATGTTAACCGTTTGACTATGTCCTACAAAGCCATGACATCAAGAAACGATTATCATTAGTGGCGAGAATTTACTGAAGTTGAAGTTTTCTCTGATCATAGTGATATCCTAGCAAGAATGAACAATTCCGAGCAGCTCGTGTGTACGGCCATGGAATACCATCGCTATACCCGATGACATCTCGGCGCAGGATTGGTTGCATACCCGGATGGACCTCCTGATCTGTACCTACGTGATTCCTGCAATTAGGTGATTGGAGGTAGCAAAAGGCACAGGGTCCATTTGGGCGTTCATTTACTGGTTCTATATCTTCTCGAATGCAACAAGAACAAATTTTTAGCTGTAAAATTGCCCTTGCGGATCTCTTCTTGGAGTTCTTGTGCCGGCGCTTATTGCTTCTTTTCTTCTCATCTCCAATTACTCACGATATCCCTTTCGAGAACAAGTATTTTGTACGCGGGCTTTCTTTTTGTCTATTTTGGATATTAGCATCTGTTGGTATGAGTGACTTTGGTGTCTTATGAGCTGACCTTGCATTGCAGACCTCTAGTTCACATGCAATCCCAACGTAAAGGGCGTACGGCGAAGTTTGTCATTGCTGTGTGACTAATGGCGATGTGCATTGCACTGCACAGGGACACCTGGTGAGGTAAACCGCTTTCAATTCTGTCTCGAGTGGCCTGCTGATTCTAGATACGATGCAATGCCTACTACTCTCCGTACATGCCAGGCAATGGGAACTGAAGAGTGAGAGAAGTCTATGCGGTAATTCCAGACATTATTGAATCAGATCTTTTCTTTTTGGCATTAATATTTGTAACTAGCTTCTTCTACGCGTTTTATTATACATTCTCTTTCTTCGCGTTCGACCGTGATTGGGCAAGCCAATGCAAACTGAAAAACACAGACGCAAACAACTCACATACGTAACCAAGTGGCTCTGCCCTCTTATCAATGGGATCTTTTCTTTCATTACTCGATGGCCCTATAGACTGAAAAACATAAATTGATTTGTTAAGGCATATCTGTACTGCTTCGTTTACAAAAAGCCAAGCTGATAGCATCACCGTGTTTTTGGTCGAGGAGGGTTGTTCTTGAATTCTGCTATCAATAGTTCATTTACGCCGTTTTCATAGTTCCTTTTATCGCAAGGTTTCCGCGACGCCTTTCTGGCTTGTTCCCGGAAAGAATAGAAGTAAACGTGAAAAACAATACGCAAGGCGACTACAGAGACTTCTGTTACTAAGTTTTTAGGCGTACGGTTGTCAGTTCCATCATTTTGTTGAGAACTGTAATTTGACCCATTTCTTTATATGTTCGTTTGACAAGTGAAGTAGAACATAATGTAAGGATCGTCCCAACACCCCACTGAGATCTTTAATAGCAACTTGCAAATGATATGGTAAAATTTGACGAAGGGCTTAACCTGTCAAGGAACAAGTTGTTTGAAGTTGTCCACTTTCAGGGCTGAAGTAATTTAAATAACTGAATTACTGAACTAAAATCATCAAACAATACAAACGGAATCTCTCTCGCCGTGCCGTTGTCATGAATAACACATTGGCATAACATTGGAGTCCCCGGGCAGAGTCCTTTCCTCTATAATGGTAGAGAGTCCCAGCGGCTATCGGTTGTGTCTCCATTGTGTGCAGCTGCTGGACGCATATTTGTTTCAGCACACTACAAAGGTCTCGTCTGCAAGGTCACGTTTAGGACACTCTGTAATGGGGACTCTAGTTTCTTTTAGCCTTGTTCAAGGCGCTCATTAACCAACTTCATTCATTGGTTTACACGTCTGATATAAATAATGTCATCATAATGGGAGTGGAACACATCCCCCTCCCTAAAACTAAAAAATGGCGAGAATTCACTTTTATTAAACACCTAGTTTAAGGTCTCCAATTTTTCCTGGCCTATGTTCCATGCTTCCACTAGCATAACTCAGGCAGAGCTCTGTAGCACAACCACTGCACCTTGTGGTTTTATACCTAGACTAGTAGGATCCTGGATCCAGCCATTGTGCACAACACACCACCGGGCAGCGTAAAATTTTTACAGGGTAGCCCTAAAAATGCTAAAACACTGATTTCAAGCCTGAAAACACAATATTCAAAATAACTGAGAATAAATGTTAATTATGCAGTACAGTGTGAAAAATAACAAGTTTGTCGGTTCTTAGCAGATTGCCATTGATCAAGGCTTAGGTTTCTTTATACTCGCTCTCTATACTCATGTAACCTATATGATTTATAAAATAAACATGACTAAATGTAGGTAATATTTAAAGAGACATTGACATATTTTGAGTGCGCCCACAATTTAAAAAAAATCGCATGATTGCAATGCTTTTACATGTTTTAACTCTCACTTGAAATCGGGGGGGGGGGGTTCTCAGGGGTTTGTCAGGTACCCATGCTCGAAAATGTACCCCCTAACGGGACCAATCTTCAGTAAAATTATACCCCTTGCAGCAATACGTTAATAAAAGATATACCTTTAAAAACCAATATACAAGAAAAATTAACACTTGTGCTACTGCAAGAATAAAATATACACTCAGGGTTTTTTTCTGATATGTTTAGGTTAATGTTCCTATTTGTATCAATGAACTCATCACAATCACAACTGAATTAACACCCCTAGCGGAACTAGAACTTGATTATTGTGATTTTGAAACCCCTAGCCTTAGTCCCACATTTGCAGCCAATATCCCTCTTTTTTGGAACGAGCATGAGTACCCCTTCCCCTCCCCCGGGTCTGAAATGAAGAAGTCCAAAATCAACAAGTATAAATGTAATGATTCCGTAATAAAACCACTCCTGATAGTACATGTGGAACTGTGTTTTGTGGAAATTACATATACAATCTTGCAACCAAGATTTTTCTAAATCAAAACTGTATGAAGATTCCAAAAATCATCGGTGCCATTTTTAAAGTGTGTTCTTGGATGTATTCTTGGGGGCAAGCCTTATACAGGGATCAAAATATAAATGGGTCAAAAATGTATTTTTAAAGTATACCATTATGTTCAGTACCTTTCAAGGAATTCAGAAAGGTATAGTTTGCCCTATCTGAGGGTTATAGTTCAAGAGTTATAAGGCAAAACAGGTTCAAGGTCACACTGGGGGTAAAATTTCAGATTCATCAGTTTATTTTAAAAATGATGCAAATTGTTCGTCTTCCTGTTCAGAAACCGAAAAATTTACAGGCGCATTGTCTATGACGTTTTAAATGAAATCAGAACGGCATAGGCCGGGTTCCACGAAGTACTATGGGGAAAATCGCCATATATGTAAAAAGGTCTCACTTTGAAAAGGTTGAAACGCAGGATTTATATATATGTTCTAATTATGACAAACTTTGTGTCTCGTGTGTCCGCCAAGTTTTAAAAATAACATTAAAAAAAAAAAAAAAAAACAGCAAAAGCATCACGAACGCCCATGATACAAGCGACAAACCGTGAGTATATGAACAGGAACAAAATTCCCTTGGTTTGATGCGTGTTTGACGAGTAAAACCCCTAGGTGGAGAGATCGTTAACAATCGCTTAACAATCGTTAATACAAATGTAAAGCATGTATCAACCCTCAAAGTATAGGTGACACCATTTAATGGAGCAAGAGATATGAATGAGAAAACGGAAACGACGGAAGGCTAGAAATGTTTTCCAACGGCCATTTGTAAACCAGGGCCGTAGCCAGGGGGGGGGGGGTGAGTGGGGTGCGACGCACCCCCCCAAAAATGACAAAGGTCCGTTTATGATGTGAGGTCTGCTTTGCCATGTGTAAGGTCCGTGTGTCAATAAAAGTTTGTCTTAAGGGGTGGTGGGCATGGTAATATGAATGACTAAGCAGCTGTTGCCATGCATACGGTGTTACTATGCTGTTGTTTTCTTAACGCTGCGACGAATTTTTTTCTTCTTCCCCCCCCACCCCCCCTCCCCCCGCTCTTCAGAATATGGAGACGACGGTGAAAAATTTTGGGGCAATCGGCAGGCGCAGCGAGCCGAAAAATTTTTTTTGGTACGGCAAAAGGTCCGCTTCTGCAAATCCGCACCCCCCGCATAAATTCCGGGCTACGGCCTGTTTGGAACAGATAAAGTGGCAAATAGAAACTTAAACGGTATCACAGCCCTTCAGCTTTATTACGAATGAATATTGCAAAAATTTAGTATATGATTTCTATTTATCCTCCTGATATGCCTTTTACTGCTAAAATTGAAAAATAATTGACTTAATACAAAGAAAATGATGTTTAAACGGGATTCCTTTGTTTCACCATCACTACTGAACCATCACTTACTACCATATACAACACTCGCGACATATACTCTAAGATTCTCCGTGGCGCAGCGGTATAAGGCGATAGATATGGATTGATTACTTGGATTAGTCTGTTGTTGTCAGTTCGAGTCCGGTGGCGGCCCACCACTTTCATGGACTTTCGGCAATTAAAACATTATGTAGTATTCAGTTCTGTGAGTCATCTCTTTAATTTTGGTTATTAGTGATAACGGTCACTCTGGACCATTTGAAGCGGGAAGGGAGTATATAAAATTGTACAGCATGTACAATGAGGCTTTCAGGGTTCTTTTACGCGCTTTTCTAGGTAAAAGTTTTTACAGCTCTTAATGGTTCCGAGTGTGCTGGGGGCATCTATAAAAAAAATTATAAGGCTTATAGTAGAAATGAACAGGCGGTTTCCTTAATGGAAATAGAATTGATACGTTGTCTCTGGTAAAATACGTAAAATAACAGTGGATTATCAACAAAAGGAACTTGCTAAAATATTAAATACATAAATATGTGCAACAAAAACCTTGCAATCAGAATATCTCGGTAACTGAAGGAGATAATAGGTCAAAAAAAAAGCACTAAAAGTTACATTTCAAGTATAATAAATATATAAAATCTCAATTTGATAGCCCATGGACTCAAGCTCTTTCATATTTATTATCAATGTTAAGAGTAGTATAGAAAACCCAAAAAATTACTGGAATTACCCAACATACCGAAAAAAACTTAAGTTATAAACATTTGTTCCAATACTTCCTAAACACTTTTCTTAATAGGTTAAATAAAACATCACGTTCCAGGTCACAGCAATTACAGCATACAAAACGTATGTAATAAATCAAACATCACTCAACTAAAGTGTATATGATAAATGTTCGTCTAGAAACACGATTTTCTGCAATGACCCAACTGCTACCTGCATAGACTATTTATGTTCACAAAATAAAAGAAAATCTACCAAAAAGACGTTGACGACGTAAAAAAAAACCACAAGTTTTAAAAAAAGAGACGGCCAATAAAGTTAATAAAATGTAACGATTCTGTATTGGAAAAACATTGGTGTCAAAATGGTTATATGAAAAACAAACAAACCCAATTTCCTTTCCCCATATATATCGGGACGTCATGGGTTCTGCATACTGTCGAATCAGCATCAAAGCTAGTTCGAGAAAACGCGCATTGAAGTTTTGAGTTACATGAAATACAATGACATGGCTTTTTTAACGTGTAATGCTAACGACCTGACGGCTCCTAACTGACTAGAGTTTAAATCCAGAAACAGCTGTTTCTTAATCAATTAACACTGAATGTAATTTTGAAACCGTTTGTCAAACCCAATGTTTTTGATTCGCTGTGTTCTAAAAAGTCGAATACGTATTCTATTACCAACCTAACCTCTCACTGGCCCATTATTTGAAAATGCAGGCATCTAGTGGTCAGTTTCTTACTATGCCACCTTATTCTGCACTATGGGTCGCCAATGCATTTTCTTATTAAATGAAGCTGTTTTAGGGAATAGACTAGCAATAAAGGGTTTGCAGTTTCATTTATGGGACTCATAATGTATCCTCGGCCAGAAGAACTTTCAAATAATGGGCTCGGCTGCCCGCTCCCATTATTTTAGTTTTTCTGAACCTCGGACACATTATTTGCCTATCAATGAACACTGCAACCCTTTTGTTCTTAATTCGACTGCCATGAAACCGTTGATTTCATGCGTGCATGTTATTTGAGATAAACAATATCTACGGGGTTTTTTGCTATATTTGAAATGAATGATGCCTACGAATGCCACGATGATAACAACGATGACAGAATATAATGTGCAGAACTATCATAAATGATGAGATGATTGATGATGTAATGATGATGGTTATGGTCGTATGATGAATGACTATGATGATGATGCGACGATGATGACGATGGTTATGATGAGGAGGATGTATGATGGCAATGGTGATTATGATGATGATGGAGGAGGAGGGGAGGAGGAGGAAGAGGAAGCGGATTATGAATGATGATGATGAATGATGATATGATGATGATGATGACGATTGAACGACGACTACTCCGACGACGAACGACTACGATTAATTATGTATTATGTGATGATTATTATGATGAGATGATGATATGAGGATGATGATATGATGATATATATATAATCTTTAAATATCAAATTGGAATGATAACAATTGTAATATACTCAATAGTAAAATCTAACATTAAACCACTTTATATGGGCCTAAATGTTACATACAACACATTTTTTTTAAAGAAAATACCAATTTGTTACTGAAAGGCGAGTTTTATAAATGATGTATTCGTAATCATTTTAGTTTTGAAGAATATCCGACTTTTGCAATATGCTTACCAATCCTATTTTTTTGTAACACAGTTTTACCAAGGTGTGGGGGTGAAGCACCCCGGGAATTCATTATTATAAATGAACAAATGCTTCCGATGTCGGTACCAGTGGACAGCTTTGGTCCTCGGTTTTCTATTGGTTCCAAAATAAGTACAATCATACTTAGTATGGCGTCACAATGACGTCAAAGTTCGCAAGTAGGCAAAATTGATCATTTTCACAGACACACATCAGCCCCTAGAGGAAAATCTGACGATCACCGCAAAAAAGGGAGGTAGCGTTATTTTTCTTGTTAGATCTAGGGTCAATTTCCCCCTAACCAAGGCAGGGGTCCGCTCCGTGATTTTTTCAAAAGTGCATTTAAATGCAGTTAATGGACTTTACGAATATTAAACATAATTTTATATCCACAGTATGCAAACATATTAACTAAAGGATAATGACCGCAGTATCGTTCATAGGCGAATAATGTGCCCGAGGTCGAAAAAACTAAATAATGGGTGAGGCGCAACCGAGCCATTATTCTTTAATGTTTTTTTCCGGCGGAGGATGCATTATGAGCCCACAGATGATACTGCAAACCATTTATTTCTATTCTACCTTGATTTTATAAGATCATTAGCGGCCCATTATTGCAAAATAATGGGCAGTAAACTGACCAATCAGAATGCTTCATTTTCAATAATGGCAGAGTAAAGGTAATAGAATTATTCTTAGATGGCGATCACTCCCCACCAATCGACTTTAACGGTGCATACACTAACCCCTGGTGACGGTGCTATCTTCACATTTCGCCAAAATTACCAGAAAGGATGTGGAAACAATTAGACGGAAGATTTTTACGAAAGTTTTTAACGTTTTTTGCGCACCGGTGGAAAGTTAACCTGGGGTGAAACCCCTCCCCTCTGGTAAGATGAGGGTTAATGTCACTATGTACCCCTAAAAGCGATAAAATTGGTGTATTTGTAATCAAATGTAAAAACTACAAAACTTTTTCTACGACGCACAGACCATAGGTTTCAATTAGTACAGGGACATAATAAAAAAACACAAAAATTAAATGTGAAAATAACCATTGGGACAAATCCTTCAGGAAGTTATAAGGCAAAATGTCACCGATTGTCTTAAATCTTGACCACGTTATTCGATTTGATCACTGAACGTCACAATCTTGTCCCAGCGAATACGTATTCGTTTCGCAAGTGCTATGAGATATTTACCACGCCAAGTAGCGAATACGGATCGATTGTTTGTGAAAACCATCTTATACCAAATGGGTGTTATTCAACAGGGGCGTAGTTTGGTAGGAGAGTAATTATGAGGGCACCGCCCTAAATATTGCTTTTCGTAGTCGTATCGAGGTGTCTTATATAGGTAGCATTTGTTACTTACTTATTTGTTTAGGCTAGGACACGTAAAGTGCCAGGATTTGTAGGGTGATAGAAACGGGATGTTAGAAGGAGCAGGTATAGTGAAGAATATGCAATATATCGGAAATCTGAAAGAAAATGGAAAAACTCTGAATTTTAGTGATTTGCGAGAGTCTTTTAGCGGAGAAAGTGTTTTTGAAGAAGGAGTAAAATCTGCGTAAGTTGTTTGAGATCCGAGTGTACCTATTTCGCAAGAGGGTTTAAACTGTTCAGTGGCTAGATGTTCCTGTCTCGGGCTTCCTTACGTGGTGCAGGGTGTAAAGTTTTAATTAGTGAAATGGTGCTGAGGCAAATTAGGCATACTTTGTAGGTTTTGATTCTTCTACTGTGGGTAAATATATGAATATAAACTGTTTATAAATATAAGGGAATATTAATATCGGGATATTGTGATGGAGACTACGTATGATTTATTTGAAGAGAAGAAGAATTCTTTGCTTAGGTTGTCGCCTTGCGACCCCGAAACCTAAATGGAAAAAATCCACATCTTACGTAATAGCTCGGTTTGCGAGATGTCCACGTTGGGAAGAATCGCTACTTATCCCATAATACTTATGTCAAATTGCCATACGTGGTATTGTTTTAAAGCTTGTAACTTCACTATCTGTACATGATGCAGCCTTAAAATACCACATCTACTGCGTTATGGGCTATGGTAATCGATTTAGCACATCTAAGCTAGAAGATTAGCACCTCATTGGGACCACGTGTGGTGAGATCGTGTAATCACTAAATCAAATACCTTGTGTCAAGCTAGTGCCAAATAACATAGGTAACAACAGTGGGTGACATATCGATGTGTACACGCGATCTGATACCTTATCTACTGTTCTGGTGGGATTATGGTTGAAATGTATTTTCAACTTTTCATCTCCAATTTAGTGACACTTAAAGCACTCAAAGGTTCCGTGCCTATGTTGTTATTGCAGGCCCGATCGAATTGAAAAGGTTTAAGCTACGTGCTAACTAATAGAAACAACATAAATAATTTGCTTTTGTGGGACAAAGTTTTAACCAAGAAAACGTTGTAAATGAGAAAAAATTAGCCCAATTTGTATCTTAAACATGGACATTAGCTTATGTGTTAGGTATTTGGATGACATGTCCGTGAGATGAAAAGTGGGAAGCTGAGAATTAGATATAACTGATTCATTTGAGATATGGCCTTTAAGTTCACAAAAACAGTTGTTTTGAGCTTCAGTAAGTAAAATTGCGAAATATCAATTTCCCACCCGATTTTCATTACTTTCCTCACTTATGACGTCATTAGTGACTTCATATGCGGAATGTTGGTACTTCAATTGATGCATAAGAATATGAGAACTCTAGCTATCGCGTGGTACCCAATTATAGGAATTAGATGCCCAGTAAGGGAATATGGAAATATATTGCGAATGTGGTACTCAATTTGATGCCAATACAAATGAGTAACTCTAAGCTATGCGCGTGGTACTAATTTATAGGAATTAGATGCCCGGAAGGAAATCGGGGGGGGGGGGGGGGGGGGGTGGCGTTCGGAACTTTGCGCGCGTACGTGGACGTGCGCGTACGTGTATACGTGTTGCGAATTTGGGTGGCGGTTGTAGTGTGTCTGTTTGTGTGTGTAAATGAATGTTGAGATGTGAATACCCTTAAGGTGTAGTTATTTTGGTTTAATAATAGCCATTATATTGTTGTGTAAAAAAAAAATTTTTATGAGTTAATTTACATATTTAAAAAGAAATGTATGTACTTCTTAATATTTAAAGGCCATCACATTTCAACGATTTCCTGTTTTTTGTAAACTGAAATAATATATGATAATAAAATATGTAATTTGATCCGTGTGTGATAAATGTATTTATAATCATCGTTATTGTAAATTGTAAACGATTAATTTTTCATGTATGCATTATTACATATTAATTTATCATAGTGTTTTTGCTGTATTCTATGATGAACAAATAAAGATGATGATTGATCAATCATTTCCAGTACAAACGAATGGGGAACTACATGGTCCGGAATGGTCACCACAAAAAATTCTAAAAAGTATCCAGCACCAATTTATTGATTATATTAATTAATTGGTCTATTCTTAAAGCACTATCAGTGATTTGCTAATAGAAAAAGAAAAGCAAAAAACTCATCAACAATCTGAGTTTCCTGTCTGTGACAAGATTCAGGTGTTCCTAACATACCCTGCAAGTGCTAAGACGAAAGCAACGTAATAAGAGCCAAAAATGTGTATTTTCGTCAGTCCGCACGCGCACGACCACTTACTACAAACACGTAATTGAATGGAATTCGTTCTTTGGTGAACCCTGCTTTTCTTCTTTTCTTCATATCTTCAATGAAAAGCTAATTTATGACCTGGGATCACTGCGTGATAGTGATAGTGCCTTAACTCATAAAAGCATTGGTTTAAAAACTGTTTGTGCATCACGGTGGAGAAAGGGAAGCGCAAAAATGGCTACTTTCAGTCCAAATTGGGCACCCCGAATTTCTAAACCGATCAATATTTTTATTTTTTTTTCTTTCACTAATAGTAAACTGTGCCGAGTTTGCAGGAATTATTCCAATGGTAAATGCTGTTCTGGATGGAGGGCTCCAGGAGCACCCCCCACCCTAATGGGTGTAAATACCTTATCCATTTGAGTGGTTAAGAATTACACTATGAAAGGGCGGACTACGTCATTTATATTGTACTTGTGAATTTTATACAGTATTAACGCAGCATTCATTTTACCAACTAAATAGGCCTCCCGGAAACGTATAATTATTAGGCCCTATTTAAAAGATGGTCTAAAGACGGTTTGTAAAATTGAAGAAAAAAAGTTGGCGTAAATTGAAACCCAGATTGAAACCAGTGTTTGAACATTCTCAAGACTGGAAAATATCGAAAGGCATTGTGGGGAAAATGAATGCGGCAGTAGGGATTGCGTGTTCACTTTTCCGTGTCTGCGAGCACCGAAGTACCCGACAAGAACGTTCAATTTTCTCGCTAGGTTCTATAGGTTCAGACCCAATTACGATACATATTCAAAACAAAACATAGTAACGGACCCTTTGATGCAAAAACATCCATAGAACCCCTTCGTTTCCCGGAGATATTTGAGATTTAGTTTCATTTACACATATTCTCTATTACTAGGGGATCCATCAAGCCTAAAAGGCTCAAAATAAGGTTGAACCCTACTCAAGATACACTAAAATATCTGAGAGGTGATTTAGGTCAATGCGAGGGCGCTGAGTTCAAATCTGCTGCATGCAAAATTGATAACTTGGTGGAAAGTGTTGAAATTCTTGTTTTAAAGGGACACTATCCGATTTTATGATAAACATGTTTTTTTTAAATACCATACAAGTATGCACATTTTTAAGAAAATTTCAACGGCACATAAAAGGTCAGGACATTACATTTGTTTGATTTTTTTACTAAAATGGATGAAACCTCTAACGTTAAATGATTAAAGGGGTACTACCTGATTTAGAGCTATACAAGTAAAGCACCAACTTGGGTGAATATTATCGACACTATAAACCTTTATACGTTGATGGTAATTTTATTTCAAAACAGTTGTGTATTTATATGAGTTCAAAAACCTATGAAGAATCATTAAATATTTTTATATAGACCATGATATTTAAGGCAGCTATTTTCGCTGCTCAAAAGCAAGTAACATTAATACATGAATAATAACACCAAACGCGCAGCTTTATTGTGCAAGCGCCGGAGTCTTTTGAGATCGAATTTCGTCAGTACTTTTGATCCATTGGCGTAACTAGATCTTTTCATTTGGGGAGGGAGAAGGCCGGGGCAAGAGCATTTGGGGGGAGGCAAAATACGTATTCCCCAATGAACCTGTACTCTACCTTGCTTCATGGCTGACTGAGCGCTTGCCCCCCCTGCTCCGCTGGTTACGTCACTGTCTTGATCAGATCTTTATATTGAACTTTGTTCTTTGAAATGATGAATTACTCTAATTGCATTTAGAATAGTTCTTGAAACAAGAGAAGATAATTATGATTGTAGGGGAATGGTCTGTAAAAAGAGTAAGTTTGTTGAAAAAACACCCCATTCCTCTGTCGTAATTAATGTTGTAAAATATGCAAATGTAAACAGATAATGAGCTGGTGAAGTGAATGTAGTTTTGGCCTGAGGGGATAGCGTCTATATTACTAAATACTACTAAAATGAGATGTGTCTGTCTGTCCGGCTATGCGTTATGCTTTGACATATGTGGCTGATATTTGGCACAAAGGTAGGGGAGAACAGTCTGACCTTTGTTTGCAGGCTTTCAGAGTGACCTAAAAGGTCAAAGGTCATCTAGAGGTCCATTTGCATAGAAATGTCTATATGACCACTAAATTTGGTCAAAAGGGCCGATGAACAGAGCACAGAACAAATCTGAGGTCAAAGGTCACACATACGACAAGTTTCGCAGCCATAAAGTAAAGTCGGCATACCGATGGCTTGGAAACACTTGGTGTAAAGTGCGATACTGTCTCTTTCCCATACACACTTAAAAATAGGTAGTCAATTTGACTCCCGATGACGGTCAACTATACACCATTTTAGTCAATTTTTGACTACTTTGAAGTCATTGTGTACTAAAGTGTAGTCCTATATAAACCTGTTACATTCAGATATTACTACAAATTAGTACAAAATGGCGCTCTAAAATGGCGCTCTAGTTGACCGTTATCAGGGGTCAAATTTGACTACCTATTTTTAAGTGTATACCTTGCCACGATCAAAGGCGATCAAGGCAGCACTAGTTTCAGCGATCCTGTTAACTTCTGAATCGATGTTGACGGAATGGGGTAGGGTACTCCCCAAGTAGGTGAAGTTGTCTGCAGCAGGAAGCTTTTCATTATTGGCAGTGATTGTTGGTTCAACATAGGGCTTACGAGGAGCTGGTTGGTACATAACTTTTTTTTGGTACTGATGGTCAAGCCGAACTTGACAAAGACAGAGGAGAGCAGATTTATAGTTTCATATCAGTTGCACATCAGTTGCTGAGCCAGCAGCAATAGCACTGTCATCGGCAAAGAGTAGCTTACAAGCTGTTCCTTCTTGAATCTTAGTTTTTGCCTGCAATCGTCTCAGGTTGAACAAGCAGCCATCAAATCTTTTGTTGTAGTTTATGCCATTGGAGTCATTTGTGAGGGCATAGTGAAGCATCGCTGAGAACATCATGCTGGATAGTATTGGTGCCAAAACACAACCTTGTTTGACGCTATTAGCTTCTGGGACTGGGAAGCTGGCAGATGATGCGTTTTGCCATCATGCCATCATGAAAATGGCGCACCATAGTGATGAGTGTCTCTGGGCAACCAAATTTGGACGATTTTCCACAACCCTTCACGGCAGACTGAATCAAATGCCTTTGTTAGATCGACAAAGGTGCGATAAATTTTGCTCTTGGCACTTCTTTTGGAGTTGATGATCAGCAAAAATCATATCGGTGGGACCACGATTTTTTTTATAAAGCCGCACTGACTCTCAGGTAGAATATCTTCCTCCTCAAGGTGACAGTTGAGACGGTTCAGGGTAATTTAGGAGCTATGGGTCGTTCTACTACTATGCTAATCAGCACCCTCAAATTAACCAAAACACTTCTTAAATCTTTTAGTCAAATTAGTTGACTGGGCATTGTTTAACCCTTGTCCAACCAAGGGTTTTTCTACTACATTCACGACCTCCTACTGATTTTTTCGTAATTAAAGGACAAATATCATGTTGTTTGGCATCAGTGTGTAGCTACATATGTTCTTTCTTCAAATAAAGTACAAACATATCAAGTGTTAACAATGTGACGTCATAGTGACGTCAGAACTGAGAGCTTATTTATAACGTTACTTGTAAGCAAATCTCGAATCAAGGGATTTTTTACCATTTCGCCATTCATGCAAGCAAAATTGGTATTTATTTGGCAGTGATGGGTGCCAAAGTAAGCATAGACATGGTATTACTCTAAAAAATAAAAAAATATTGTCAGTATTTTGCTTACAGTAGCATCACACGTAACAAAAGTACCATTTTTGGCATTTTACACAGTAAAGTATAGGAAGGTGGCAACCATCCCCTACCTTCCGACTTTGACGGAACTCCCTGACCCCCGTGAAGATGGTACCTCCATTTTTTTTGGCTAAAATGACCACAAAGGATAAACTTACAATTACATAAAAACAGGGAATCATATCCGTTAGGAGGGGGTAGTAACAACCACTACCCTCCTTGGCTGGACGAGGGTTAATAATGCTATTATTTAAAGGTCCATGGCCCGATCGCTAATAGCCTCGTCCCCAGAAGCCCTAGATTTTACCGGAAGTGGTCAACATTTTGGTACAGAAGAAAGCTACTATTTTTCTTCATTTACCTTGTGAAATTTAGAGCCAAAGGATGTTTGGTTTGTGGAAATTATGACGCGCGAAAATGTGCCCCCATTTGGGCGACCAATATAATTGTACACATTCCTCTATGGGCTTACAAAACACGTTTTAGCTCTCGCATCAGAACGGATTGAAATATCGTCGCGAAACTTTTACAGATAGGGTGTTGAGTGAAGGCTATCTATCAAGATGAAACTTCATATCCTTAAATCGTGTCATATTAAGAAAATTAATAAAATTAAAAAAAAAAAAAAAAGGAAAATGGGTAATTCCCTTATCAAATTACTTTCCACCATGTTGTGATTTTCTTTGGTGTCTATTTTAAATAAATCCCTTTCAAATCACCTACAACACCAAAACACCAAAAAACCAAATTAGTGTATCTTAATGCGCATGGTTTGATAACGCTATTTAAAAATTAAGAAAATTAAAGGTAATTCCCCTTTAAATAACTTCCCACCGGATATGGTGTTTTTTTGTCTATTTAAAATCAGCACCCTCAAGTTGAGCTTAAAAAACACTCTTTAAACCTTTAGCCAATTTAGTGGATCTTGAGCCATTGGTATTGTATATGGCTTATATTTCAAAATATAAGGAAAATCGGGTAGTTAATTTCCCTTTAAAATCCACTTTCCACCAACTTGGCATTTTGCATGGCTGCATATTCGTAAGAAGTACCCTCGAATTGTCCAAAACACCTTCTCAAACCTTTAGTGTATCTTGAGTCGGTCCCTTACAATATGCCACCCAGGCACCCTATGAGATCCCCTTATATCACGGAACTTTTTGATAACGTAATCTCTCGCGCCAAGTCTGTGACAAGACTATACCGTGGGAAATACTAATACTTACCGACCGCCGTACCGGCCCCAGGACCGCCGTAATCCGTCACCTTGGGTTATAGAATACCGAGCACGATAGAGGCTCCCCGACGACCCCTCCCGCGTTATACATAAATCAGCCATGATTAACCTATAACAAAAATGTGTTAGTTCCGTAGTATTCGGCAATCAGCTCAATTTAAAGACACTAGCAGTGATTTGAAAAAAATATTTGAATTGCAGGAGATAAGGGAGATAACTTCTAAGTGAAGGATAAGTCTGTTAAATTCTCAGTAGTTACCTTTCTTCCGGCGGTTTAGAATTGACAATGAAACAGGAAAAGGGAAAAGAAAACGACAGTGTTCCAAGATACGATCTCCATGAATACGGTAATAGTAAGTGTCCGTTCGGACAGTTAATGCCTCAAATCTCCGATTCTGTCCTTATTAGGTTGCGTATGGTCTTATCATTTGGCCAGGGTATGTTAGGATACCTGTACTTGTTTACATACAGCAAAAAATCGATTTTTGATGATTTTTTCGATTTGCTGATTTAGCAAATCACTGATAGTGTTCTTAATTACCCGACTCAATATGTTACTTGTTGCTATTCAACAGCGTGTAACCCATACTTTTATGCCAACATATCTGAAGAACAACATGAACATGGTTGATGCGGATTAAAAAATTGTGCGCACAAAAAATGCCATCGTCTTCCTACCAAGGATAACCGTGGAAGCTCTCCTAACCCTATAATTGCCAAAGTTCGTTTTCATGAGTGATCGTCGTAACAGGTTCTTGCAGGAGCCTAAATCCTAAAAACTCGGATCGCAAATATTGGAATAAGCCCTATCTGCCCGCGAGATGCAAGCTGAACGTGCTAGACTGATGCCAGTAAAACGCAAAGTATTGCCGAAGGTAGGAAAGCTGTTATCAAGACTGTTGGCATTGACTGTAAACTCTACATTGACAATCGTCGGTGGACCAATGATTTATAATTTCATCGTTTATGGACTAGATTTGAAACACTCAACGATTGTTGAAATGAGTTGAATTTTTGACTTCTTAAGCTCAGGGGTTCTGACTATTGAACCTTAAAGTTGACTCAGAGATTTGAAATTAATTTTTTTTGTGTAGTAATTTAAAGTCTGACTCAGAGATTTCTAAATATATTTTTTTGTTTAATTGTA
>JAMKCH010005998.1:0-134456 GCA_023653785.1 Ophioderma brevispina
TTGTGCATAGCTTTGCAGCCCTGAGATGAAACGAAAATGGTGGGTGATACGATCAAAGTACACATCGCTTCACCTAAAAGCCTTTCATGCTGGTTCCACACTATTATTGTTTTTAAGCCACCCATGTACATAGCCGGGAAACCTGTGAACGACCCTGGTACTTGCGCATAGTAACGGGGTGAAGCAGGGGGTGAACTTGAGGACAAACTATATGAAGTACTAGTCCAGTATTGACAGAGACTGCAGTGAAACAAAATACTGCCCATGTGGGTGGGTGCACCCTGTGAACAGATCAAAATTACCCTTACCCTTGTGTTACCAAGGAAAATAGGGGTGAATTCCTTCGTTCTACAGTCAGGGTTCAGGACAAGTTTCGGGACCCGAATTTCCTCCGGGCTTTTTTGTCCCGCCTGAACGAGTTCGGAACGGGGACTATTAAATGAGCAGGTCTCCGTTCGCCGTTCCGTCGCCTTTGGGCGTCCGTTCGTCCGTGATAAAAATGTGTAATCCCATGGTTGTATACGATTTTTCTGGAGTTCCGTATGGCGCAAAGAATGTAACTTGGTGGAAAGAAGCGGGTTGATGAGGTTCTCGACTTGATTAGATGTTTGGGCATAAATATGCTAATTAAGTATCCTAATTTGCATAATTTTAGAAATGTTCCTGCAAGGCCTTTTACAATTTTCTGGAGTCTGTAAGGCATATAATGAATGTAACTTGGTGGAAGGAAGCAGCTGAAGAGTTCTCTTTCTCGACCTGATTAGAGTTGGGGATTTCAGGAAAAGTGAGTATGCAAATGAGCGAATTCATATGCAAAAATCAGCGTATTTTGCTATATTTTTGAAACGGTAACATCGGATACTCAAAATGTCCTCACTCACGCAAGCCGATCATGGGGCACTCTTTTTTGCTATCGAAAGTGTGGTGTCATGCGGCTTAGGTAGCAAATGAGCTAATTAAATATGCGTACTTGCTGTATCTCTGAATGGTACATTGGATGCAAAATTCCCTTCGTCTATACAGCCTGTCTCAAAAAATGGTACAATCAGGAAAAAATTGGTTTAAATATGAAATTCAAGAATAGTCATTCTTACCTGGCATAATTTCAAGAACAAAGACCAGGCTTTCCAATGGTGTTTTGTTTATTTTATTTGCTTTTGTCAATCCAAATATAATCAATTTAGTGCGATATACCAAAATCAATTTTGTGCACTTTTTTGGCATGGGCCAAGTTGCTTCGCCCAGTTATGCCATCATGCTGTCTTGAAGCTCAAAACCAAATATGCAACTTGACAAGAGAAACAAAACGCAGATTAAAGTAAACCAAAGAGTCTAGTTTTTATCGACTACAAGTTTTATCTTCGACATAATCAGTTCATGATCTTCTTTTCATAAATAATAAATACATATTTATTGCACGTCAATGACATGGAACTTTGAATTTATCAATTGGTATCCTGTGAAATTCATGCCAAAGGAATGTATTGCAACCAAAATTAAACACTCCAAATCCAAAGAACTGGTTTAAAATAAATGCACTATCTTTGTGTGTGCATTTATTAATTGTTGGAAGTCAATAAACAATTGAATTTGGGAAGCAAAGTATCAAAGTGTTGGTAGGATTTTCGTTTCATGATACTTTCAAAACCATAAAAACTCTCTCCTCCAAATTGCTGTACGCCGGTTGTATGCTTATGTTCTCATCTGACAAACGACAGTATGTCGAATATTATTCACTTTAGATCTTAACTTCCCACCCTTACGTAACTTTAGTCTAGTTTCCTTTTATGAAGGTAATCCCTTTTTTAAAGATTTTCATATCTGATTCAATTGTGAATAACTATGTTGTAACAAATTCGTTCACCGTTTCACATCAAACAGAAAGTGGCACAAAACTCGATTTTTGTGGTGTTCCGCAGTAAAAACTGGAGTTATCTCTCGATTGAAACCAAGCAAATGGAGATTAAACAAAAAAATCCTGGAAGCCTGGTCTTTCTCTCTTTAATATGATGTACAACACGACTTACTTGTATTGAAGATATAATATTGAAAAAAATGTTTTGAAGCTGGTAACCATTTTTTTTGAGACAGGCTGTATTAGACACTCTCGGCCATAGGGGAGGGGGTGGGTGTCGGGGAGGGGTTTGTATTTTGCGGGGTGTTTTGGGGAGGGGGTGGGGTGTTGCGGGATGTTGGGGGAAGGGGCAGGTGGGGTGTTTGGAGGGCTTTGTGTTGCAGGGTGTTCGGCTAGGGTGGTGTTGCAGGGTGTTTGGGGGAGGGCATGGAGTGTTGCTGGGTGTTGGGTGTTGAGTGTAGCGGCTGTTGGGGAGTAGTAAGGGGTCTTGTGGGTGTTGGGGATGGTAGTGGCATGTTGCAGGGTGTTAGAGGGGGAGAACGTTTCTGGGGTATTTGGTGGGGGTGGTGTTTGCGGGGTGTTGGTGTAAGGGGGTGGGGTGTTGCAGGTGTGAGTGATGTAGATGTTGGGGAGTTGTGGGGTGGTTGGTGAGGGGTGCATTTTTGTGGGGTGTTTTAAAAAATTGGGGGAGGGGGTGCGGTGTTTGCGGGATGTTGGGGAGGGGTGGAGTGTTGTAGTTGCTTTTAACTCTGTTAATGATCGCAACATTCCGCGGGGACCTATTTTACGCATCGCGTAAATACGATTCGCCCTTGTTTTTTTGCCTGGGTGATGGGGAAAGATATGGTGAAGAGGAAGACCCTCCTTGCTTTGCTATGAACATTAACTGCCCGATTCTGATTTCATTGTGAGCAGGGGCTGTTGCCATAGTTCAGGTGTTGCACCTATTTTTTTTTTATGCTATTGTGCAAACCATCTCACAGATGCCTGCTTCCTGCCAGGAACAGTGGTAGAAACACAAGACAAAACCAACTCACCATCCAAAATAACACACCGCTTTAGCACACACCAATACTTTATTACAGCAATCTGGTAAGTGTAATTGTTATGATGTGGTAGATCTTGGAGCATTTTGGCAGAATCAATGAACCTGTAATTAGAAGGCTGAAAGGGAACCATCCTGTATTATTAAAGCTTCTAAACCGTAGTTGTGTAATCAGCTGTAAGTATTTAGAGATCAGTCCACCAAAATCATGTACCCTTTGCCTTCAGGATACAAGTTTTCAGAAAATAGTGAGCTTATTTTGTTTGATTGCCAAAACTACAGTGTCAGTTCAATCATCTATAGATTTGATATTGTCTCTTATTTGATATTTGGCAACCAGTGACATCAGTGGTGTGCACAAGGGGGAAGAGGGGAGCAGGGGCCATAGCCACACCTTTCATTTTGGGGGAAACATACCTGATTAGGTGATTATCGGTAAATCTTGAGAAACATCATTTTATAGTGTGAATGAAGTGCATAGTCTAACTCGCCCCTTCAGATTTTTTAGACGACTTTGAACACATTTCAATCTACCAGTGAGTGGAGGGAGTCAGAAAAATTGTAATATTCAGTATGTATGTCACTCGTTGAGGAAATTAGCAGTGCCTATGACCTTTCCCCACTTTTTTAAATCCTGTGTGTACCACTTGTGTTCATATGCCAAACCCTGCCTATGGTAATGAGAAAAATAGTAGCTTTCTTCAGATACCAAAATTATGATCACTTCCGGTAAAAAAGGTGTTCTGGGGAAGTGGCTATTGGCGATCGGACCAAGGCCCTTTAAGGCTTGCAGCTAAATCATTTCAGGTGATAAGCATTTGAAAAAGGCCAGACAAAGCTCCTGAGAGTTGTATGCCATGTTTGGGGTAATAGTAGTTAGTTCCAGTAAAAAAAACAACATGTGTGAGACATTTTTCAGTCCTTTGGGGACTGGTTTCTTGTGAGGGTGGTATATTATTGTAAAGTGAGAGAGTATAGCTTGATCATCACTGAGATTAAAAAATTTTGCAATTCAATTCTGTGAAGAAACTAGGCACTCGATCTCCGGCCCTGGCCGAAAGCAGCTATGAGACTTACATGTTGGCTCAAAATAGTGATGGCACTGTTCATATATGCCCTTATCTAAAAATCTATACTAGAATTATATCAAAAATTGCAGTTTTGACAGTTTCAGTTGTGATCTATTGGGAAAACGTTCATTAAAATATTGTCACACAGGGTGCAAATCGGAGATAGCAATGTGGTGTATTTTATGTGTATTTCAATGGAGCATGTATTTAGTGGTGTGCACCCTATAGAGTTGTTTACTGGCTGCACCAACACTGGACTTATTTGCTGCATATTCTAACAGACAAGAAATCTGATGACATTTGTACACTGTATGCCATGTATTCAGGGAATGGACATGATTTGAATAAATAAGACATGATTGTGTATTCATTTCCTCTTTTATAGTCATTCTAGAAGATGTGGTAAAACAAAAATTCAAACTAACTGCATGCAATTAGTGGGCTTATAATGAGCTGAGGCAATTTTCTTTTGGTTATGTTTTGTTTTCCTGTTGTTTGTTCTTCAAATAAGTTTGAAACAGAGAAGGCCAATATAGGGTGCTTATCACTTTTGCCATAATTAGATATTACTTTTTATCCCCCTGGCTTGAAAAGCAGAGGGGGATATTGCGAGGGTGCGAATGTCCGTATGTATGTGTATGTATGTGTGTGTTCCAGTTTGGTTAGGTTTTGGTTAGGTTTTCGTTTTTCGCGTCTCCTTTGAAAAGTTTAAGTCCGACTTAAACCAGACTTGGGGTTAAGGTGCAATAGGGGTTCCTTCATGTGTGGATGATGTCAAAGGTCATGGACCAAGGTCAAAGGTCACACTTTTATGACACATCCACTCTACATCACAGCAGATCAAGTCAGTGTTTATCCTTTTAGTAAATTCTGTGTAGATTATAACACCTAAGTCAGTGTTTTATAGATGAATTGGGAGTGTCATTTTTTAGATGAATTGGGAGGGTCATGCTTTAGATGATTTGGGAGGGTCGTGCTTTAGATGATTTGGGAGGGTCGTGTTTTAGATGAATTGGGAGGGTCATGTTTTAGATGAATTGGGAGGGTCGTTTTTAAATGAATTGGGAGCACTGTTTTTGTTTTTAGCAGACCTTTTAGTTTGATGTTTTCTACAGTGAACAGACTCATGTGAAGGTGTATCCATCAAGTAGAAGTATTTATAAAGTGTATTTATAGCATGAGTGTTTTGCTTACAAAATATTCTCGACAGTATTTGGCATTTTAGGCAAGTGTTGGTATTAAATGTTTGGCAATTCTCAGCGAGTGATTGTACTTAGGTGTCTGGCTTTTCAACGTCAATGTGCGGCAGATGCACTGAAGATGTATAAAAATAATTGTTCATTTTACTCCACCCAGAGAACTTAGTACTTTCAACCCATCGTGACTGGTGTATTCAATATATTTAGAAGTTCTGATCAAGTGTGATGCATTCGACAAGCAAGGCAATGAACACCCTTTGATTTTAATAGCTCTAGATTTGAACTTCTGAAAATAGTTTGTCAATCAATCAATTTCCATCTCCAACTCAATAATAGAGGTCTTCCACCTTTTAGATTAGCGGCCATCTTGCCGGGAATGGCAAAATCCATTCCAAATTTTTGGAGACTTTCTAAATCTAAAGAACGACATGCATGTGGATATGCATGCATAAAAGTATGGTCACAACTTTGAATAGACAACACAAGTACTTTGGGTATTAAATTGATATGAATGACGAAATACACGGGAACTAACAACCTTTTGTTATAGGTTATGCATGAGTGAAATGAAAGACCTCTATAAATTTAAGTAGGTACAAAATCTATTACAAAAGAAGAAGAAAAAATAAAGATTGTGGAGGGGAGATGTGGAGACCACATAGACGCAGAGCATGATTAGTTGTGGTACCAATAAAAAAAAAAGTTACAAAAGCAAACAAAATCAAAAAATTTATGTCTCTGGCTGGTAACAGTGTAGTAGTTTGTATTACAGTTGGAAACCAACTAGATTTGAAGGCACCAGGCACAGCATCTTATCTTTGGCTACTAATAAAATGCGTGAATAGTATATCAGCAAAAGAGCTCATTAAAATATGGAATACGAAGAGGTCTACGGGGCAGTCACCTTGGAGTTGAGATCTTTAGTACTTAGCAGTCACCCGGGAGTTGATGCACCTATAGTCACTTATCAATACCCTGGGAGTTAGGCCCATTTATCACTAGCAGTCGCCTGAGGTTGGGGGCATTTGCAGGCACCTGGGAAATAAACTTAGTCATATGCTGTCACTTATCAATTACGTAGGAGTTGGGGCTCCCTGTTAGTCACATCAGTTTTCTAGGAGTTAATCCATTTACTCACAATGCAACCTGTGAAAGTTCAGGCCCCCCTTTAGTCATTTTCATCACCTGAAAGTTGAGTGTGCCCCTTCCTTAATGAGGGCATTTTCGTGATCCACAACCTCGTCCCCTGACTACCTAAAAAAGTTGAAGAGTTTTATATCATCTGAATCATAAGGCTAGTTATCGATATGTACTTAATATTGCGTGCAAATTCGGCCGTATAGCAAGAAATGGGCAATTGAATTTTCGTCCATAAACGCGCAGAAATCACAGTACAGGGGCTATGGGACCGTGGGGAAACGAAAGAAAAGCAAAAGAAGAAACTTTGCACTCAGAACTCAAAACCGCAGATTGGGATCGACTCAAATTTGTGAATAAGCTTTTGTTCATAGGATATCTAGTGAAACAATGAATAATAAAACAGGTGCTGGAGTCATGAAGTGCACCTTTTAAATATTCACATAGCAGTCACCAGTATTCAATGTATTCAGCCAATGAGCAGCAATAGTAATAAAATTTAACACTCATATATCACGATAATGCAATGGTTGTGTAGTGGGCAATTGGGCAAGTGATGAGTTCAAATGTAGATTTCACATGAATGGCTTTCCCAGAAATATGCCAGAGTTAACAAACAGCTTGTCTGAATTAAATCATGTGCAAGTTGTTTTGCCAAGTTGTGTTGTGTTTTCAAAATGCATTGTTGTAAAACGGATTTTTGATAGCAATAGATGTTCTGACATGAATATTAATATTTTGTGTGTTAATGTTTGTTAAGCTTCAGAAGTGCCATAAATCTGTTATTTATGCGTGATTTTGATTTTTGATGTTTGTTATGCTCTAACTTGTATATCTTGAACAATGGTAATTTAATGTTTGCACATGGGGCATAGTGTAGGGCCAAATAGGGCAGAAAATGAATACATTTTCAATTTTAAGCTGTTTTGTTGTATCTGGAACCAATTAATATTACAGCTTTCATCATAACTGATATTAAGCACATCAAACTTGAAATAAGCTCCTTGAATAGTTTTGAAGACAATTTGTTTGTCTCAAATCTTCTATATCCACATTTTGAATTTGATTTTTTGTGTACATTTGTTTTCCTGATATTTTTGTGAGTGTGGTGTGTGGAAAACTTGCAAATTTGAAATTTGTAGCTTGCTTCAAGAATTTGCAAATGGAAGTGAAAATCCTGAATTTAAGACATGCAAATATATCGATGGTAAATAATAATATAGTTTCCCGGTCAAATCGTTCTTATTTCATTCAAATAAGTGTTATGGTATTTAAGTTCGTGATGAATGTGAATTGATTCATGCCAGACAACGGTATCAAATTTCTACAAAATATCAACATTTTTTTTATTTTTTTTATTTTTTTTATTTTTTAGCATTTGTTTATCGATTTCTTTGTTTGGTTCAATCAAATTAGTTTTTTCCAAACAATTGTCTAATAGTATATGTTAAACTTTTTTTCAAATCAGGAATTTCAACAACAAGAGTCTTCTTATAAATTAACTGCTACCATTATAGTAGAACACTGTAATCCAGCATTTCCTTTTCTGAAAAACATGGAAAACAAATACTGGATATGCACGATTTGACTAAGGTCATCTGTAATCTGACAATTAGACCACTATGATAGTCTCTCTACCATACCTATTATAGTATTCAGGGGCTGATTTAGTAGGTGGGTGCAACCAGCATGCGCCCCTATTTTTTGCCCAGAGCACAGGGCGCCGGTCTGCCCTTTGTGTCCCCAGCCACCGCCACAGCGGTGGGAGCCACTGCCGTCGCCGCTGTAGCACTAGAACTGTTATGTGCCTGTATGTGTATGTGTTGTTTAGTGCTTGAAAAGAATTTAAAGGTGTGCGTGATCCTCACTCTTCAGAATTTGGAACTGAAAAAATTCGGGTCTATCCGGCGAGCACAGCAGCCGAAAGATTTTACAAATTGTGTCGACACCAAACGGAATAGTGAATGGCGCTCCCCTCTATTGATGATCCGCCCTTGACATTGTTAGTATGTCTACCATAAGATGACATGATGGTAGACATATTTTACACTATACTTGGAGCAACCTCTCTCCACAAAAATATGTAGAAGTAATTGGTAAAAAGTATGGGGGATGATTTCCACCACATTGAACAGGGTATAACTACCGCTGAGTATAATTGGCCTCTTATTGTGCAATTGGACCTAGGCAATAAAGCCAACATTGGTTTAGCAGAGACTCCCAGGATTCTCATTAATCTCAAAGTAAAACAGGGTTAGGCTGTAATTCGGTAAGGATGACTCGATTTATTTCATCTAACGTCCTAATACACGATAGCATCTTCCAGTGGTTACAAACAATTTAATGGTTGTTTATGTCCACCCTATTGTCCAAGTGCACAAAATCAGTGGAAATAGAGGGATAAACTGCATAGAATACCTGATGTGTTTTCATTACTATGCGATTCCATTAAAAAGATGTTGATTTATGTCCCCAGTGTTTTAAATTAGCATTCTTTAATTACCCATTAAATTATACTAGTATGTAACAAGGACAAGGAACTTCCTGCTTTTTCTGTTGAAAAATCTCTAGACATTTCCTGTTCTGAATTACAAAAGCATTTACCCCAAATGAGTGGAGCCCACCTGTAGTGTTATCGATTGTTTTTTATTGAACATCTCATGAAGATTCCAAGAAAGAAATTCGTCCTGCCCGGCTCTTATGAGATGTCTTTGTTGCTGTATCCCAAATTTCCGTTGCTTCTTAGATCAAATATACCGCAAATAAGCTTGCTGTTTTGGACTGCGGTTAGTCTGTGATAGGTGTATACTTTACAAAGTTGTCTGAACACTGGTAATAAAACAAACTTGAGAATCTCGTTTGGGTAGATTTGCTTGCAATGAGTTATTTCATATGAATTCCGTGCATATCCTATAGAAAGCCATCTGGAATTGAGTCTATGCTTCTATATGGTGACTTTGAATACATTTGGAATGGCCATGGTCATGTCATGATCGATTGCAGGGGTTGTCATGTGCAGTGACCCATGTTACTCATTGCACTGATCTGATATGGGGCTATTCCAAAAACTATGCATCAATAAACTCCAGTATGTGAATTGTATTACTCAATTCCAGTCGAGTATATGCACTGGATGGTGGTTTTGATGCATTTGAATGCGTTATGGTCAAGTCAGGATCAGGCATGGGTGTCACATGTACTGGCATATATGACACTCATGCATTGATCAAGACCTGACCATGACTAATTCCAAATGTATTCAATACCCCAGGTGGGATGTATACGCAATTCCAGTTGTACCTTCCATGGCTAGGGCCTATATTCAATTTCATCGGGATTACCAATTAAGTCAATTGAAATAATATGGCAAATTCCAAATGGTCATGTATTGGATTTAATCTGCATTTAGCGGTAGAGCTGTTGACACATAATTGTTAAGCGATTTCCAACTGAGAGGATGTAGAAAGTCACTTTCATGCTAATCTATATAATTACAATATAGGTTTTCCCGGTCAATTGTAACAGTTAATTTCATTCAAATTAACTTTTGCGTTATTCGATTTCGCGCGAATTTGAAAGCACTCTAAAATGTATATGTCAAATGTGATATAACTCAATCCTATGTTTCGCAAATTCGTTCCAAGCAATTAAATGATAGAGCATTCAATCGCCTAATAAGGTCGTCCAATTTCCCGAAATGTTCAATCAACTTACATGAAAAGGTATGGAATTAGCAGAAAAAATGTTTCAAAAGGAAGCGTGACAGGTTCAGGTTGGTTTTGGCTTGTGCAAGGAAATTCGTTTTCGTTCGTTTCAATCTACAACAGCTGCAATCTTTTTTGAGAACGGCAATTTTGGGTCGTGAATGATATGTTAATAGGCCTATATATTGCTAGCAAATATGTATAAATTTATTGCACTATTATATCAATTACAATTTTAAAAAAAAAAAAAAAAAAAACCAAAAGAGTCAAAACTATTAAAAATAAAATCATAACTGAATGTTTGTAACATTGACATTACTACCTCGCATTGCTGTAAAAACTGTTTTGAAAAAATGTGGTGTGTGCGGGTGTGGGTGTTTAGGCGTTGAAATTTTAAAATGGTTGTTTGCAAATTTAGTGCAGGAAAGTATTTTATTTCCTAAACATAGTTTTTACTGCGTAATGGTTATGTAGGCCTATGTTAGTACAGGACTTTTCGACAGGGCTATCAACATGGTAGGGTCTATTTCATATGTTAAATCTGCAATAACATTTTGTATCCTAAGAAAAAAGAAAACAAAAATAACAACAAAACAAAGCAAATATAACAAGTAACAAACCAAAGGGGGAAAATATATATAAAGAGGCTAAGGGAAAAAAAGAAAGAGACAGAAATATATATTATGGATTAAAATCGTGTAATCATGACGAAGCGAACGATGAATAAAAAAGAAAAGAAAACAATTTAATGACTCAGTGAATTACTGGTTATCGTTTAATTTCCGAAAATAATATTCTACAGGTATAGGAAATTATTTCAAGATTCTTACGCTACATGGTTTGAAAGATTGGTCACTTATAAATAGAATGCCAACAATTAAATTGAAGACAACAAAACCGAAATGAAACACAAGTAGACTTCGTTGCTGACATGACGACTAAATGTGATTGTATGGCATGATATCAACGTTCCTTGTGTTATAATAAAATCAGGCCCGGGGGAAGGACTGTACTTGCCATTGACAAGTGGATATCAGCGTGACCTTAAAGAAACCGTAAAAAGTTTATTTTACAAGATTGTGGCAGGATACTACCTAACATTAAAAGTAGCTAAAACATGAAAATTGTGGAAAAAAAGGTATACTTTTCATTCACACTTGAACCGGGATTTTTAACTTTCGTGATTAGGGTCCGATTGAAAACTCCAAGTTGTATAAACTTGGATTGAGTGAGTCCATTGGTCGAGCAAATATTGGGCAAGGTGCATGGTCAAGCCAAATATTTAAAACTCATAAAAAAAATAAAAAAAATAAAATATTGGGTGAAAATCATCAAATTTGTCATTATTATATGTTTTGGAGCCAATATTTTCCCCACTGGGAACCCATACAAATTAACATAATAATGTATCGTATTTGGCTCATTGTGTGTAAATAAAGCGATCAGTAAGCTACGCAGAAACAATTTATAGAAAGCAATGTGCTAAGTATCACAGAGTGTCAACAACGTATAGCTAATACTTTTAAGGGTAGGATTGGACACTTGCCAAACTTGTTTAGGGTACTTCTTGAACTCCTTGGTCGTGCATGATATCCTTGTCAATGACCAGTGACCCCTTCCCCTCCCCGATCAGGGGGCCCACCCCCTAAAAGATTTTTAAATGTTGAGAAAAAAACAGGGGGTTTTAGCCATAAATGCATCAAAATTAGAGTTTTATGTTTACCGATATGCTAATAGTTATACAAGTTATGTTCAACAGTTTAGCTACAACCAGAGAAATTAAAGTTCCAAGGATAACAAACAAACAAAACTGACAAATAATGGCAAACTGAGGAAAATGGAATACAGCCATCTGGAAGAGAGTAAAAACCAAAGAATTCAATGCTGGATGGTGTGATTGGAAAAGTTGAAGCATCATGAAGAGTAAGTTGCCACTATGTCTGAAGCGCAAGTGGTTAATTCAAGGCACTCATAACCGGCAATGAGCTAGGGAGCAGAGTCATGGGCTGTCACTAAAAACATGAGCAGAAACTCAAAACCACACAAATATGGAACGGTGTATGCTAGGTCACCAAAAGAGATAAGAAGACGTGGGCAGATGAATAAGAGGCAGACCAAAGTTCAAGACATTATAAAATCCAAAAATAAAAAAAATGGAGTATGGGCAGGGACACATAGCATGTCAAAATGATATATGGATGTACAAACGACTTGCACAGAATGGCGGCCAATGACAGGTGCACGAAGTAGGGGTAGGCAAAAACAAGATGGAGAGATGAAATTGTGAATTTTGTAGGAATGACATGGATGAGAGCAGTACAGGACAGGTCCACATGGCACCAGCTTGAGGTGGTCTTCGTCCTGCAGTGGGCTGAAAATGGCTGAGATAGATAGATGCTAATCGTGTAAATTTTTGCCCTCCCAAAGATTTTACCCTGGCGCTGCACTTGGAGACGTACTACTGAGACTACTTCAAGTACACAGAGACTTATTTCAACTATTACTGACATAATATCACTACATAAAACTATTTCTGATGCAACTTTCAGTATATACATAGAGGCAGTTGTATCATTCGTGTAATGGATATACAGTTAAAAGATCACAGTAAGGGCAAGGTAAAAATACTTCCTCACCCATGGAGCAACTGGTATCTTCAAATCAGCAGTCTCCTCTGAGATTAGTATGTTCTCTATTCAAAAACAGGAAGTTACACTTCTACAAACTATAGAAATTCAAAAAAAAAAAGAGAAAGACTTGTGACTGCAGATTGGCTCTCCAATTATTTTCATAAGTAAATATTTTCTGAATGCACATGACACTCTCTATCATCTCAATGGGTTCCTATGTCCCTAGAGTTCTTTTTTCCTTTCCTTTTCTATAATTATGTGGTTATGCTCCGAAGTCCTATAGTTTGTTCTCAACCAAATGCGAGCAAGTATGTTTGGTATACTTTTATGCACGGAACAATAAAAAAACCCTCAATAATCCTGCCTATTTGGAGGAAATCAAAGTATGGTCTAGTTTTCACCATATGCAGAAACCTCATTGAGATGAGGCATTCATTCCACACCTCCTTTTTTCTTGGTGTATAATAAAGAATGTTTTTCTTTTTCAAAACACAAGTTTCCTTGACTTTCATCACTAAAAACTGCCAGCTATTAGGTGCCTGAAGGCATGGTATAATTAAAAATAGTTTATTTTTTTAACTTTGTGATCCACTTGTCTCCTATTCAAGTAATTACATGAGAGTGCGATAGAAATTGGATGTCGTAACCCTACCAAATTTTATAAGACAACAGAACACCTAGGCTTTCATGATAATACAATGATCCTTGGCTAGAGGCAGCGTCCGAATTAAGGGGAAAAGTGTGGTTGTCCCACGGACAACCACGTAGCAATTTTTGGTTGTCCACCAAAAGGTTGGTTGTCCGTATTTTGAAACAACTTTCTGTATATAATATACATGATAAGTGAAATTATAATATTTTTGGTGGCCCTGCGCCACGCTAAATTTTATGGTTGTCCGTCGGACAACTGGTAGTATAATTTTTGGTTGTCTGGCGCCTCACAATTTGGTTGTCCCGGGCGAACGGACAACCGCTATTTCAAACGCTGGCTAGAGGTAGCACACTCCAAGCAGGTGATGTGCTTTTTATGGTATTCTACTTCCAGCTTCAGATGAAAAAATATAGTACTTTGATTATTTAAATTATTATAAAATATATGTAAATGAAAGTATAATTTAGCAATACTGTAGAACCCTTATCTTTTAGGTAGACTTGATTAGGAATGTAACAACGAGATGATAAAATGTGAAGTCCGCTTTAGAAATATGAGCAAAAACTGGCTTTTTGCATAAATTCCAAAATGGCAATTGCATATTTTTTTTCAAGGGATATGCCCATGTCAGGGATGGCGCCAGGGGGGTGGCAGGGGGGCGGCCGCCGCCCTGAGATTTTCAAAATTTCGCCCCTCCTATGATTTTACCCTAGTGCCGCCCCTGGCCCATGTTAATATTACTAACAATGCTACAATCTGTATAATAATTATTTTTGACAATGTGATACTGTAAAATCAACATTTAAATGGTTTAGCATTATTAAAGGTGCAACGTGAGATTTCACATATCAGGTGTCCCTAAAAAAATCGAAAGTACTGATTTTTGCCCCGATGTAGAGCTTTCCATTAAAAACAACCCTATCTGAAAGGATTAAGCTGAGAAATGTTTCTTTGGTACACAAATCGTGAGATTACTGATTTTGTATAGGAGCAAATACGAAATTCAGCCTATGTTTTATATTGAAATATAAGCAAATCAGAATCACCTTTTTTTCTCTCTTTAAGACATTTCTGTAGCCAAATTCAAGGTAAGAAATCTATTGAGTGTCTAGTCTATACAAAATTACTATTATGACACAATAGTTGGGTGCCTCAAAAATCTCTCGTTGCACCTTTAAAGTACACTCTCAGAACGGTTGGTTTAAATTTTAACCAACATATATTAACAGGTGAACAGCCCAACGTTGGGTAAATTTTTACCAATGGTTGGGTAATATAGTCATGATGACCTTGGAAATATTTTACCCAACAGTGGTCAGAATTTGCCCAATAAAATGCTAAAATAATATACACTACCCAACAAATGGGTAAAAATTTACCCATTTGTTGGGCTGTTCACCTGTTAATACATGTTGGTTAAAATTTTAACCAATGTTCTGAGAGTGTAAAACTTCTCCATATTGGTTGGTATTCTGAAAGGGAGACTAACTTTAGACCTAGGTTTAAACCAGGGTTAGTCCTACAAGAGGGGACCTTTTTTTCTTACAACATACTCTAAAAGTGTGCTGTAACGAGTGAGAAAATTCCTCATGGATGGGCTGTTCCAGCCCATCCATGAGGAATTTTCTCACCCGTTAATTTAACTTTCACAGTATTTTGAAAGGAAAAAAGGTCCCCTCTTGTAGGACTAACCCTGGTTTAAACCCAGGTCTAAAGTTAGTCTCCCTTTCAAAATACCAGCCATAATCTTTAATTAAAAAATGTATCTGTATTATTCTGGAATTGGGTGAAGTATGTGTACATTAATGTCATGAAGCAGAAGCAATAATTCCCATTTGGTACCAAACAATTATACCCATGTCCCTAGTGCCCCCTCTCCTTCCTGTCCTAATTTGGCATTTGCTCTTCTCCCTGAACTGGCCAATCATTTAGCTATGTTATAACGTTGTGGGCAGATATGCACTCAGGTGTAACATGACATTAAAATGTGTAATCAGCATGAAGGTGTGTGTAAACAAGAAAATGAGGTGATCAAGAGCATACACAAACAGGAATAGCAGCATTTGCTTTCTTTAGCGTGGGATCGCTTCCTGAGAAGCTTGTACGAGTTTCTGGAAATTGTGCCAGGAAAAAGTCAAACACAGGGAAAGAGGAAGTGTTTGTCCCAATGTGAGGTTTGTTGCAAAGTAGAGGTCTTAAGAACTGAAGCATACTTGAACAGGGGGTCTAAAGAACTGAAGAAGAGGCCTGAACTGGTGGTCTAGACCATACTGGGGGGTCATTCCACTAGTGAACTGTACACATGCATGATCAAAATTTTTTGAAACATCTACTAAATGAGTTTTACCCTAACAGCATAGCTACCCCCAAAACAAGTTTTGGTTCATGATAGAAATGGACCTAATTTATGAGTTTTGAACAAAGATACCTTAAACAAGTTGACCACTTTAAAAAAGACCCCTTTTTTCTTGAAAATCAGTGTTTTTTAGAGCCTAAACGTGTCATACACATTATTTGCCTGGTCGTAAAAAACAACCCTTTTCACTTGTTTTGGTGTCGCGCATGTTTACTGCCCATTTCATGAATGGCCCCTGGGAGACCACCACACATACCCATACTGCATGCCATATTAGGTCAGTTCCCCCAGGGGGTTAAATATGAACCAATTTGGTAGGCAATGAAGGGATATGATGTTGCACCAGGCCAGCAAACAAATAACCATGAAGGACAAATGAAGAAGGGTCATTCCATGCCAAATCAACAAATCGAGTACACCATCACCTCATGGATTTCTTTCTTTTTTGGTGTATTGAAAGATATTGATGAGAAATTAAAATCCTGAAAATTTGAGCTCTGTACCTCTTTTCGTTTTCACGCTACAGCAATTTTAAATTTGAGGGGGTCACCTCAAAAACATGTACCGGTGTGAAATTCAATATTCAGAGTGCCATAAGTAAAGAACTACACCCCTCAGATCCTTCAAACTTGGCATTCAGGATTATCTTTTGCTGCAGATTGTAAATATGTGATCAGAAAAAATGCACCTTGCTCCGATTAAAAATTACAGGGGGTCAAAAATGGCTCAAAAGCCACTGGGACCATACTTTGGGGGGCCATAAGTCAAAAAGTAAAAGTGATATAACTTCCAAATTTGGGCTGGTGAAAGCTTATCTTGAATACTACCCTTGTGTACAATCTTATACTTACATCAGCTTTATTGGAAGAGATATGGCTGTCGCAAAAAGCAAAAAAGTCCAAATTAACCTTGACTTGACCCCTAAAATCAATGCAGACATTTCCTTTTGCACGTCAAATTCTGCTTGAAATATGTTTTTAAGAGGGGCCCGGCTGCTGAAGTTGTGTGGCAAAGTTTCAACATGGTTGTCTACTGTCCATATGTATGTAAACTAGACTTCAAAGAATCTAACTTTCAACTACTATCCAAGACAATTTCCCATTGACATGTACACAGAATTCTGACTTGCGAAAGCCTGGGTATTCCAGTGGCAGTTTTAAGACGTTGAGTCCAAGTTTTGACCTTGTAGAACTCTGACAATGAAATTGAAGAATCAGATATTATCAACTTATTAGGCACGCTGATCTAGGTGTGGACCCAAATGTTCATCTTGTGTCTTGTTTGGTAAAGATTTTAAATACTTTAATTAATTATTCTAATTGAATTTATAAGTAAACAGTGAACTGTGAAAGTTAATACCCCTGTTTTGCAAGTTCAGGTTTCCTGTGTGTTTCAATGGGAATTCTTTCATAACTGAATTACATGAAGTAGGGCTTTTTGAAGACCAGTTTTTTATAGAAGACACTTAGACACCACAATGAAACTTTGCCAAGATATTAAGCAAGGACCCCCCTCAAACATATTTCAAGCAGAATTTGGTGCAGAATGTCTGACATTGGTTTTTAGGGGGGGCCAAGTCAAGGTCAAATTGGAATTTTTACTTTTTGCGACTCCTATATCTGTTCCAACGAAGCTGATATAAGTATAAAATAGTACACAAGGGTAGTATTTAAGATTAGCTATCTCCAGCCCAAATTTGGAAGTTATATCACTTTTACTTCTTGACTTATGGGCCCCCAAAGTATGGTCCGAGTGGTTTTGGAGCCGTTTTTGACCCCCTGTTATTGGCAATTGCGTAGCAAAATCCAAGGCTCTTATGATGAAATGGCATGTTTGGATGTAAGGACGTGTGTAAGGACGTGTGTATGTATGTACGAGTGTGTCTGGACACAAAAAAAGGTAAACATTTTGCCATAACTTTTTTTGCCAGAAGAAGATTAGAGTACCCAAACTTATGTTTATTGTAGGAGGGCACAAGCCCCTACTAACCAGAATCCATTCCCCCAGGGTCCTCCCCTGGGTTCTGACAGGGGGTGGGGAAATGTCAAAAAGGTCAACATTCACAAAAAAAGGTAAACATTTTGCCATAACTTTTTTCAAGATGAGCTAGAGTAACAAACTAGATATATTGTAGGAGGGCACAGTCCCCTACTAACATTGTAACCAAGTACCAAGGGTCCTCCCCTGGGTCTGACAGGGGCGTGGGGAAAGTCAAAAAAAGGTCAACATTCACAAAAGTCAGGGGTTTGCCATAACGTTTTTTCCAGATGCGCTAGAGTACCCAAACTTAGATTAGATTATTGTAGGAGGGCACAAGCTCATACTAACCATGAACCCTCCCCAGGGTCCTCCCCTGGGTATGAAAGGGGGTGGGGAAATGTCAAAAAGGTCAAACATTTCACAAAAAAGTAAACTTTTTGCAATACCTTGTTTCCAGAGGAGCTAGAGTACCAAACTAGATATATTGTAGGAGGGCACAAGCCCTATAAACCATGTAACCCATCCCCCAGGGTCCTCCCCTGGGTTGACAGGGGGTGGGGAAATGTCAAAAAAGGTAAAATTTCACAAAAAAATGGTAAACAATTTGCCCATAATTTTTTTCCAGATATGAGCGAACAGTACCCAAATTTAGATGATATATGGTAGGAGGCAACAGCCACCTCCTAACCATGTAATCAATTTCCCCAGGGTTCTTCCCTGGGTCTGACAGGGGGGTGGGGAAATGTCAAAAAGGTCAACATTTCACAAAAAAGTAAACATTTGGCCCATAACCTTTGTTCAGAAGATAGCGTACCCAAACTTAGATATATTGTAGGAAGGCCCAAGCCCTACTAACCATTAAAACCATACCCCGGGTACTCCAATGGGGTTCTGACAGGGGGTGGGGAAATGTCAAAAAGGTCAACATTTCACAAAAAAGGTAAAACATTTTGCCATAACTTTTTTGCCAGAGAGCTACAGTCCCAATTTAGATATATTGTAGGAGGGCACAAAGGCCCTACATAACCACTGTATCAATTCCCCCAGGGTTATACCGGGTCGACAGGGGGTGGGGAAATTCAAAAAAGTCAACATTTCACAAAAAAGGTAAAAAATTTTGCCATAACTTTTTTTCCAGATGAGCTAGAGTACCCAAACTTAAGTATATTGTAGGAGGGCACAAGCCCCTACTAACCATGTAATCAATTCCCCCAGGGTCCTCCCCTGGGTCTGAAGGGGGTGGGGAAATGTCAAAAAAGTCAACATTTCCCAAAAAAGGTAAACATTTTGCCATAACTTTTTTTTCCAGATGAGCTAGAGTACCCAAACTTAGATTATATTGTAGGAGGGCACAAGCCCCTACTAACCATGTAATCAATTCCCCCAGGGTCCTCCCCTGGGTCTGACAGGGTGTGGGGAAATGTCAAAAAAGGTCAACATTTCACAAAAAAGTAAACATTTTGCCATAACTTTTTTTCCAGATGAGCTAGAGTACCCAAACTTAGATATATTGTAGGAGGGCACAAGCCCCTACTAACCATGTAACCCATTCCCCAGGGTCCTCCCCTGGGTCTGACAGGGGGTGGGGAAATGTCAAAAAGGTCAACATTTCACAAAAAGGTAAACATTTTGCCATAACTTTTTTTTCCAGATGAGCTAGAGTACCCAAACTTAGATATATTGTAGGAGGGCACAAGCCCCTACTAACCATGTAACCCATCCCCCAGGGTCCTCCCCTGGGTCTGACAGGGGGTGGGGAAATGTCAAAAAAGTCAACATTTCACAAAAAAGTAAACATTTTGCCATAACTTTTTTTTCCAGATGAGCTAGAGTACCCAAACTTAGATATATTGTAGGAGGGCACAAGCCCCTACTAACCATGTAACCCATCCCCCAGGGTCCTCCCCTGGGTCTGACAGGGGGTGGGGAAATGTCAAAAAGGTCAACATTTCACAAAAAGGTAAACATTTTGCCATAACTTTTTTTCCAGATGAGCTAGAGTACCCAAACTTAGATATATTGTAGGAGGGCACAAGCCCCTACTAACCATGTAATCAATTCCCCCAGGGTCCTCCCCTGGGTCTGACAGGGGGTGGGGAAATGTCAAAAAGGTCAACATTTCACAAAAAAGTAAACATTTTGCCATAACTTTTTTTCCAGATGAGCTAGAGTACCCAAACTTAGATATATTGTAGGAGGGCACAAGCCCCTACTAACCATGTAACCCATTCCCCAGGGTCCTCCCCTGGGTCTGACAGGGGGTGGGGAAATGTCAAAAAAGGTCAACATTTCACAAAAAGGTAAACATTTTGCCATAACTTTTTTTTTTCCAGATGAGCTAGAGTACCCAAACTTAGATATATTGTAGGAGGGCACAAGCCCCTACTAACCATGTAACCCATTCCCCAGGGTCCTCCCCTGGGTCTGACAGGGGGTGGGGAAATGTCAAAAAAGGTCAACATTTCACAAAAAAGTAAACATTTTGCCATAACTTTTTTTCCAGATGAGCTAGAGTACCCAAACTTAGATATATTGTAGGAGGGCACAAGCCCCTACTAACCATGTAACCCATTCCCCAGGGTCCTCCCCTGGGTCTGACAGGGGGTGGGGAAATGTCAAAAAGGTCAACATTTCACAAAAAGGTAAACATTTTGCCATAACTTTTTTTTTTCCAGATGAGCTAGAGTACCCAAACTTAGATATATTGTAGGAGGGCACAAGCCCCTACTAACCATGTAACCCATTCCCCAGGGTCCTCCCCTGGGTCTGACAGGGGGTGGGGAAATGTCAAAAAGGTCAACATTTCACAAAAAAGTAAACATTTTGCCATAACTTTTTTTCCAGATGAGCTAGAGTACCCAAACTTAGATATATTGTAGGAGGGCACAAGCCCCTACTAACCATGTAACCCATCCCCCAGGGTCCTCCCCTGGGTCTGACAGGGGGTGGGGAAATGTCAAAAAAGGTCAAACATTTCACAAAAAAGGTCAACATTTCACAAAAAAGTAAACATTTTGCCATAACTTTTTTCCAGATGAATCTGAGGGGTGTAGTTCTTTACTTATGGCCCTTTGAATATTGAATTTCACACCGGTACATGTTTTTGAGGTGACCCCCCTCAAATTTGAAATTGCTGTAGCGTGAAAACGAAAAGCGGTACAGAGCTCAAATTTTCAGAATTTCAGTTTCTCATGAATATCTTTCAATACACCAAAAAAAAAGAAATCCATGAGGTGATGGTGTACTCGATTTGTTGATTTGGCGTGGAATGACCCAGAAGTGGAATATAAATTTCCCCTTATGGAAAATTCATATTGACATAAGCAGTTGCATTAACAGAGAGGGACAGCAAGCCCATAAATCAGAATCCTTTTTTCCCTGTTTCCTTCTAAATGATAAAAAGTGTGTAGCTTTATCTGCCAAACTCCTTTCTCCAATGGACTCTGCCCAATTCATTATCCCCCCCCCCCAATCTGCCCCAAATTGAAATGTCAAATTACACCACTGGAATATATCAAAGACTTGCAGTAAACATGTTCTATGTGGCAGGTGTTGTAAAGAGTATGCAGACTCTGCCGAAGTGTACAAATGGCTCTAATTAGACACACACACACGCATTCTTAAATTACACACCATTTGCATAACAGATACAATTTTACCAAGATTAAGGGGAAGAAAAAAAAAAGATGAGCGGCTTAAGCAATGTCTTTCTTGTATTGATTATTCAGTTGATTAATCAATTAGTATAAGGTCAGCAGCCGGTGTTATTGATAGAATTGATTAGTGTGTTAAGTGGATTCCACCTCTGCAAAAGGTACTCGGATTTCACGTAGGTAGGAATATCCAAGCTTCCCATCAGGGCTAAAATGGAAACCCACATCTGTACTGATTTCCAAAGATAAACTGTTGATATTTTTCAGGCAATTTATTTTCACAAAATTTCATGAGAGACTTTGAGGGATGCCAACTTGTTTATATAGGGTGAGTCAAAGAAAAATGACCCTGATTGTGTCCGCCATTTTGAATTTTTAAAGGCACTATCAGTGATTTGAAAAATATTTGAAATTTGCAGGAATAGCTTCAAAGTGAAGGATAAGTCTGTAGAATTCTCATAAGTTACCTTTTCCAGCTGTAGAATTGAAAGAAAAGGAAGAAAACGGCAGTGTTTCAAGATACGATTCTCCATTCAATTACGTGTTGTAGTAAGTGTCCGTTCGGACAGCAATGACTAAAATCTCCGATTCTGTCCTTATTAGGTTGCTTCTGGTCTTATCATTTGCAGGGTATGTTAGGATACCTGTACTTGTTACGAACATGCTAAAATCTGATTTTTGATGATTTTTTCGATTTGCTGATTTAGCAAATCACTGATAGTGTCTTTAAGTAAATTATATCTAACATATTTGGTATCATCTGAAAGCTGGGTTCATTATATTTAATTTACTGCAAAGATCATTCACATCGGGTAAGTATGGACCAAGCTACAGTCGTTTGAATCAAGTAGTCGGTTTTCTGGTCTGTCCACGGATTCACATTGAAATGAATGGCGTTCAGCGAAGGAAATCAGTGTCCAGAAGAAAATCAGGCTATTTATTCACTGCAGATTCTTGATTCGAAAGACTGTAGCTCGGCCTATACTTAACCGATTGGAATGATCTTTGCAGCAAATTAATGATAATGAAATAAGCTTTCTGCAGATACCACATATGTTAGATATATATTATTTAAAATTCAAAATGGCGGACACAATCAGGGTCAAGTTTTTTTTGACTCACCCTGTATATTGGTTATATACTGGGTTATATGATGTATTTAGCCAATCTGAGACATACTAAGAAAAGCTCAAAGGTTTGTTCAGACATGGAAGGTCCATTTTGATTGGTTACTCAGAGGTCATATCATGCTATTTCATGTAATGAGCCAATCAGAGATACTGTAAGAAAGGTGGTAGACATCAGGGAGTTAAAGCAATATGAGGATGCATAAGTGGTTCTGCTATAATAATCAACTCAATTTCATTGCCTCAACACAAAGCACTAGTACATAAGGAATTTTTATGATGATCATGAAATATTTTTTGATTTTCTATCTTCGTAACACATTTCATTCCTAAGTACTGACATTCCAATGCATTATGCGATTGGTTCAAAGCACCCTCTGGGCATTAGTTTAGTTCTTAAGGTCTGATCTAGTACAGATTTTGCTATAGACTTGGCACAATAGAAGAAAATGACTAAAAATGATCAATGGAGTATTTTAAAAAACTCTTATTTTAAATATAAAGTCATAGTTTCAAGCTTATTCATTTCTTTTTGGAGTTAAGTAAATTGGTAAGTGATGGAAGTAACACAGTAAAGGTCTGATATATTGGCATTAAAAGGGCATTTCCACAACCTCATTCCCCCTTGTTTACCTAAAAACAGTTGACATTTCTATACCGTTAGCCTTAGTAACCCATGTGTACCTAATCTTACATGCAAATTTGGTCATATCAGTAAGAAATTTGCAATTTTGTATTTTATGTCTGTAAACGGACAGAAATTACAGCACAGTGGCCAATGGGACGCTGTGAAACAAGCATTGCTCAGAACACAAAACCGCAAGATCGGAATCAACTCAAACTTTGTGAATATGCTCAAGGATACCTAGTGAATCATGAATAAAACAGAAGGTGCTGGAAACACAAAATGCACCTTTAATTCACAGCCTTTTCCTATACCTTAAAATTCAAGACTGATTCTCTGCAAAGTGAACAAGGTGACCCAAAACTACCCCATTATATACAGTATTTAGAACCATAACTTCTTTATCAACAAAATATATAAGTGCACATTTTGACATCTTCAGAGGCCGACCGCTACTAGGTTCATAATTAACACTTTTCTACAGAAATCCACCTTGACTTTTAGAGCAAATTACAACAACCTCCGCTGACATTCCGAGAATTCAGTCTTAAACCCAGCCCACCTATTTCGGGTGTAATAACCACACTAGGTAAGATGAATGCTAAAAGGAAATTTCTCAGTGGCATATACTGGAGTACACGATGCACTGAACTATGTAATTGGGTTCTCTTAGGCAAGGATGTGTAATATCCCTGCAAGCAGCAGCGAACACCCACCCCCATATAGTTAGTGGGCGGAATACGGGAGGAAGGGAAGGGTGTGTCAGTATACTGCGATGCTGTGAAACTTGATCTATCCACATAAATCTCACGATTGGCTCCATTTTGCAAATTGAATTGTCAAAAAAAAAAATCAATTTTCACATGAGGGTCATTGTTGAAGCCTCATTGTAATTTTGTAAAATTTGTTGTCACAAAAAAAGGGGTTTCTTGTTCACTTGTGACCATTTTGGTGTCATCTGCATGCAGAGTGGCACAAAGGGATTACGTTGATAATATATCAGGTTTCACACCACTAAATGCTGGTCCCATTCGTTCCTGTACAAAATGGCTGAGATGAAAACGTCATTTTCTCCTCAATGGAACATCTCAGACCTTAAAGCTAACATTCTGCTTGAAGGTCATCATATCTGCTACCTAATCAATCACGAAATTAGGGTAGTTATCCCCAAAATTTTCGAGCTACTGGACCGTGAAGACTAGCATGCACCGTGGACCCTGGAGGTCAGAGCACTTTTTCAGTCAGGTGTTCCCTGTAAGAATACGGTTAAAATTGGTTTATCGGATCAAAATAACATATCAATGACAACCTTTTTTTGATATTCCTACAGATTTTATACTTAATATTGATAGCAACCATGATTTGCAACCCAGGTCTCGCAATTTCTCTGTTTTTAGGGTATACCTGTTTCTCAAGTTATTTACTGGTGTGAATCCATCAGTGTGTGTGTGTAGTGGCTGTCTGTGCATTCCATTTGCAGTAAAAATGTCAATCGTGCACTTATTAACTCTTTCACACATTGACCAGTTAACTTCATATTCAGTCAGTAGAACCACTGGCCCAAGACTCATATGGGATATACACAGATTGACCTCTAATCACCTCATGAGACCTTTGACGCCCATTCACAATACTGATGGAAATTGACAGATGCATTCTGTGGAATGCTGTATTTTTTATCATGAAATTTTTTTTTGCAGTCTGTACAAGTTGGCCATTTTCTTTTAAATAAGGGAACTACTCGCTCATAAGTTGCCATATCCTTTTTTTGAGAGAACCAAGGGTAATGGTGATAAAAGTCCTTATGGATTTTCTAACCTGACTAATCCAATTTGCTCATTTAAAAAATGACAAACCTTAATGGAATTAGATGGATCATGGTATGTTTGTTAATTGTGGGATGTTTGTTATAAAAGCCTTCTATGCAGGCTCGGCAACAGTGAGAGCACCCCTAAGCAGAGCAAAACCAACAACAAAAACAGCTGTAACTCCCCAAAATAATAGTCTCATACCCAAACAAAACATAAATCTCATAACTTAAGGCATTTTTCTAATCAAAACTGGGTAAAGGATTAAAACTGGTTAATAGAAAATGACCTTCTCTGGTATTTGCTGCTTTTTACCGGGGAAATTCTCTCTGGCAACCATCCTTGTTTTGGAAGGATTTTTACCTGAGAACATACCGGATCATGTTAATAGAAAAAGACCCTGCTCCGCATCAGTGCGCATGCAGTTGAGAAACCGGAAATTGGCTGGGTCACTGAAGCAACAGCACGGCTTACAATTTAGATCAACAACACACAGGTTGATGCACGGAGTACCAAAATGATTGGTCACTGAAGCAATTAACGGCACAGCTTACAATTTAGATCAACAACACACGGGTTGATGCACGGACCACCGAAACGTTTGCAAGGGTTGCAAGTGCCATCAAAGTACGACATGTACGTTGTGTTCTAGCGTAAAGCTTGGCGCTGAAGTATACTCAGCTTTGTTAGTATCATATGTAAAAGTATTAGTAATTAGCATCTTACTTTATAACTGGACATCAGATTTTGGGCAAAATATCGTATTCAACAACGCAAAGGAAAGACATATTTTCAATGTGGCTTTCAGTATGTTCATAGTTGCTATGACAAGTGTGATGTATTTAACACAGTAGTAGTGCAATAGAGAGTTTTAATATTTTTATTAATATTGAACTTTGACCGTGGTAGGTGCAAAACATCGTCCGCCAACTCACTTGTTTTTATTATTGGTAATCAGCGAAAATAAGCGTATTTGTGCCCATTCTAAAGAAGTTAACCGGAACAACCCAAAGGCCTTGGGCAAGACTAGGAAGAAACTTTAATATTTGGTTACCCCTAATTTTTAGTGTGCCAGAAGTCAATGGAGAAATTCCACTTGTAATTTTACCAGATGCGAGTCCAAACTGAAAGGGCATGCTAGACTACCTAAAGTAATAAGCCTATATACCAGGGTGCATCTTGCTGTAACTCAAATTGATTATAGTTTGAAAAACACATAATGTTATATCCTGTAAGTTTACATGCATGAGTCACCCACTTGTGTCCTGGGCTCTGAAATCATTAGAGAATGAAAGTGTTGGGGTTGTTTCCAAGAACAGCACTTTCTTAGTGTTAGTATGCTTTACCTATATAAGCATCCCAATGAAGCCAATCTGATAAAGGTGGCACATGGAGTTCAAGAGTTGAAAAAATGATTAGTTTCATGTTAAAAGATTAATCATGGTGGAAAGGTGAGACTGAGAGGGCCAATTATCATGTTTATACGAAGTTGGCTGGGGGAGACTTGCTACATGCTGACCATTACACTGGCTCTCTTGGCATATAACATCATCCTGTACCATCTCCTCAACTACTGGCCCACCTACCATATATCCTTCCTCTCACCATACTGAACCCCACACGCTAACCTATCCTACAACAATGGCCAACGTCTACCATGTCCTCAACATAACTGGAACCACTCTACTACTACCATATCCTACAACCACTGGAACCACTCTAACTATCCTACACCACTGCTCCACTGTACCATATCCTACAATGCAACTGGAACCACTATACCATATTTCCTAAAACACACTGAACACTGTATCAGATCTACACACCTGGCCACTATATCCATATCCGACCAAATACTGGACCACTGTAACCATATCCTACAACATTCTGGACCACTGGACCCATATCCTACATATACTGGTCCACTCTATCTACGCATAACCTACAACACACTGTCTGGACCTCTCGACAATATCCTACAACATACTGCACCTCTACCATATCCTACCACAATATTGGAATCACTCTAACCATATCCTACACATCTGTACCACTCTACATATCCTACAACACACTGGACAACTTTACCATTCCCTACAACATACTAGACCACTTTACCATATCCTACAACATACTGGACCATTACCCTGGCTGCCCTGGTATATACCATCACCACTCTACCATATTCTACAACATACTGGACCACTCTACCATATCCTACAACATACTGGACTACTCTACCATATCCTATAATATACTGGACCACTCTACCATATCCTACAACATACTGGACCACTCTACCATATCCTACAACATACTGGACTACTCTACCATATCCTATAATATACTGGACCACTGTACCATATCCTACAACATACTGGACCACTGTACCATATCCCACAACACACTGGACCACTCTACCATATCCTACAATATACCGGACCACTCTACCATATCCTACAACACACTGGACCACTCTACCATATCCTACAACACACTGGTCTACTCTACCATATCCTACAACATACTGGACCACTGTACCTATCCTACAACATACTGAACCACTGTACCTATCCTACAACATACTGAACCACTGTACCATAGCCTACAATACACTGGACCTCTCTACAATATCCTACAACATATTGGACCACTTGACCATATCCTACAGTATACTGGTCCACTTTCCTACAATACACTGGACCTCTCTACAATATCCTACAACATACTGGACCACTTTACCATATCCTACAACATACTGGACATATTGAACCACTCTACCCTTTCCTACAACATACTTGACCATTACCCTGGCTGCCCTGTTATATACTATTACCACTGTTCCATATACCACATATTTCTGGACAATCTATGCAATGTGCCAATTCAATTGCTGAAAAGCGATTTTTTTTTCTCAGGTGCTTTAAAATTTTACGATAATGGTTAGGGAATTTGTCTAGGTGCTAACAGATCAACATTCTGTGATAATGATCCTAATGAATTGAATTATTGTTGATCAGGATCATCCAAACAGGGGATCCAAGCAGATCTATAATTGTGTGTCATCAACCAAAATGTTATACTGGTTCTCATAGTCTTTACTCACGTTCACATGTAGAGTAGCTAGGGATTAGATATGCCAATACACTTGATACAATAATAATCCCACTTGAATAAAGAGTTCCGAGAATAAATGAGTCTTCTTAACAACTCGTCCTTGCGCCTCCGCTCTGCCAATTCTGGATCTGTCACAATTGATAGAGCTGCGGAGCTCGTCTTACCGACATTTCCTTGAGTATCAAACAAAATTGTCTCTCGAGAGTAAGAGGGTATTCCCCAGCATATTTTGTAAAGTATATGGTCATGTGCCAGAGTGTGTATGTATTATTATTTAAATACCTCAATACATATCATGCTACTTGTTTGGCAACTGGTAAAATGTATATCGTGTCTCATATGCACACTATACTCACTGTCTTTATCGCTAACAACCACCTATCACAGATAAAAATGCCAAGGCATAATGCTTGTCAGTACCCAGCATGGTACTTTGATTTGAAAAGGATTGTTGATATAGCCCAGGCACTGTCTTTATGGGCGGCACCAAATCGACCAATTCCTTGCCCCCAAGATCGATTCTCCACCTTCTTCTAATGATGAAAATTAAAATTTCCACATGCTTCATGCACATCTGAACATAAATGCTCAATGGTAAAGATCATTTTGACTTGAATAGTGGTATTTGTTTTTGTGTTCCATGGACAATATTTCATCAAGAGTCGGGGGGCATCTCCCAGGCACCTTACCCCTAGCTATGCCACGAGTTGTTCATCCTCCTTCTGAAATGAGATTTTTGCTTGGACCTACTAGTAACTCAGAGGAGTTTCTAAGCCATTTGTTCTTTGAACAGTTTGCCATTTGCGGGGAGAGCCTCGACTAATGGCAATATGAATAGAAGTATTTACATGAAAGTTCAATGACCTTGCAAGATGTGAATACACTACAGTGGTGTACCGAGGCAGTTGATCTAGAAGGGGCAAAATTCCCAAGTCGTCCTGCCAAAGGGGGGTAAAATTTGTAAGTTTTTTCGGTGATTTGCTCCAATTAAGTCCAAACCTGATGAAATGGGCGCATAGTGTGCAAAAAATTACCCAATTTACTTAAAAGCCACTATCAGTGATTTTTTCAAAATGTAAACAAACAGCGCCCCCTATTTTTCATCAAAGTGCATTTTTTTGCACTGTTGTGTTGGAAATTGTTGTAGTAAAGACCCCCCTGTAAGTGGCTAAGTGTAACGCGCTGTATTTGTCAAGGAATTATGATTTTTATGCTTTGTTTACTAATAAAAGTCGGGATCCGACTTTTTTTAGGCGCAGAAACAGTCGTAAAGTCAGGACCGCTTTAAAATGGTTTAGTGTCGTTTTTCACAATGAACATTAATATAAGGTGTTGATATGACCTAACACTAGCAATTTAGAGACAAAATGGGGATTTTGATTTTGGAAAAAAATGACTGATAGTGGCTTTAAAGAGACATAAGGACATTTCCAGAGAGAAGCGCCCTCAATTTTTTTCGAACCCAGGTTTTTTCATATTTGGAATGTATTAGATCACACCTGAAGTGAATAAGCCGAATACGTCGTCTTTATGTAATAAGATGATGATTTAGTAATTTCCGTCGTGCACAACAGAAATCCAAGCATGGTTTCCTATAGGGACGATTAGGATAGAAGGCCAGTTCAAAACAAGGTTTGTGGTTTTCGTTTTTGTTCTTGTTTGTCCATTAAATCTTTGAAACATTCTCAGTAGGTGGTCTACAACCAATCAAGTGCAATTTGAGAGAAATTTGTATCCTCAAAAAAAAAACTCCTCCTGCCACTTCAACTTTTGCCCAAATTTAAGCTGAAATTGGTTGAAATTCCCTGAAGAAGAGGGATGAAAATGCATATTTTGGTCCATATCGTCACACTTTTTTGAGCCAGAGGGGGAAACTTACCCCCCCCCCGGTCGGTACGCCACTAATGTACTGTTATGTAACACCTCATTTATTCCAATGCCAATTTGAGGCTCTAACTGCAATTGGCAAACCGTGCAAAGGACGAATACTTCATTGTGAACGAAGTCAATAACAAGCCATTGCCTTACTGAGTTTCATTGACTAACCTTAGTTTTCATTTTCTGTGATTCTGTTTATTTACAGTCAGGAAGAAGCACAGAAGATAGATCAGGAACTGTTCAATGAATACAACTATACTGTGGACCAATTAATGGAACTAGCTGGGTTAAGCTGCGCCACAGCAATAGCAAGGACATATCCAATTAGTAGCCTCAAGAATAAGACTGATCCTACAGTGCTTGTGTGTTGTGGACCAGGCAACAATGGAGGCGATGGCTTGGTGTGTGCCAGACACCTCAAACTATTTGTAAGTACATGCTTTACCCCTCCAACACACAACCCTCAATTGTTTTTGATGTTGAGATTTTGATACCGTTCAGTTTCTTTTTAAAGGTGCAGCAAGAGATTTTGAGACACCCAAATATTGTATCACAATAGTAATTTTATATACATTAGACACTGAATAGATTTCTTACCTTGTATGTGGAGACAGAAATGTCATAAAAGAGAGAAAGAAGTCGATTTTGATTTGCTTATATTTCAAATCAAAGGCTTGAATTTGTATTTGCTCCTATATGAAATTAGAAATTTCACATGTTTGTACCAGGAAAACCTTTCTCAGCTTAATCCTCTAAGATGGGTATATTTTGATGGAAAGCTGTAAATCAGGGCAAACTTAAGTACTTTCGATTTTTTAGGGACAGGATATGTGAAATCTCTCATTGCAACCTTTAATGAAAAAAAACACCTCGAAGTTGGTAGAGTTGGCGGAGATGATCCAATTTTCTTTCAAGTAGGTTTATTTAACGGGCCGTGGTCTATTGCTAATCTATTGCTAAAATCTGTCCCCAAAACCCCAGATTTACAGGAAGTGGTCAAAAATGGGTATCTTGAAGAAAAAGATACTATTTTCATGATTTTCAGTTTCACGCTTCTTGTAAATGGAAGGAATATCACCTTCTATTTCTGCAGGTAACAGTTTGAGCAAGTGTTAAAGGGGTTGTCACGTTTGTTATCTAAGGTTTTTATCGTGATGGACGACCTTGACCCCAAAGTCCATTTTGTGCCGATATTTCATCATTTTAATGTGAGCACTAAAAATGTGATTTGTGAGCACTCGATACTGTGCTAAAATAGTATTAGTCAACCAAAATGGGGCACATTTTGCTGAAATCATCCAACCCCAAACTCTTTTATCCCTAAGATTTCACAAGGTAAATGATAAAATTTGGGACCCGTTCTATGGACAAGGCTATTAAGCAATCAGGTCATGGCCCTTTTAAATAAAATGTAGGTCAATATGAGTTGCATATACCTTTTTCTCACTATTGAGGGTTTAAAAGTCGTCCCTTCGACCGACTGTGCAATAAGCAAGGATAAGAACTTGGTCCTGGATGGGCCGAATCATTCCACAAGGAACACAGAGTCATGCAATTTCCCCATACTTGAAATGTGAAAAATTCTGCAGACAAAAATACCAGTGTGTACACTATATCCCAAAACTTTCAGTGTGTGTGCTCCCCTCCTTCACACATCCAATTTCAACTTCATTGGCACTAAATCGTCGACACTTAGCATTTATCACATCAAAGGGTTAAGGGTGTGTCTGATCGTAGTGGGACCCCCGATTTAACTGAAAGTAGTACAATTTTGATATCAGGATGAAAGGCTGCATTTTTCTCATTGTATCCTGAAATCTTAGCCTGCAAATCTTTTATTCGCAAGATATAAACAAAAAAATGCCATTAATGGTAACATCATATTAGCACAGTATTGAATAGGCTGTGCAATATGCATATTGCTTATACCATCAAAACTGCAAGTTTGTTCCCACGGTATTGATGGGGAGTATGGGCAGTTGATAGGCTCTATATCAGTAGAGAAAACACCCCCCCCCCCCCCCCCCCAGTAGAATTAAAATCGGACAAGCACCTTTAAGTGGAAGGCTATGAGCCCATAATAGGGCCTACATATAGGTCAGTGGCGATTGATGTGTGGGTGCTGAGGGGGCTGAAGCGATACCAGATAGCAATACACACTACATAAAAGATAACCTATTCCTGGATCCACCCCTGCTAGTTCTCCACCCCCTGCTCTAACCAAGTTTCCAAATTTGACTTGAGCTGATTGCATTTTGCAATCAAATCCAATTCCACCGAAAAGTTAAGGTGTATTTCAGGGTATCACACACAATCTGCCTAATTATACTCTTCAAATAGGCATTGACTTTCTTTTGTCTTTGTAATTTGATTGGTGCCTGACTGCTTGACATGAGATGAAATAACGCAATTGGGTTTGTTGGAGTAAATGCCGTTTTGCCGTAAAGGATTTAATATGGTGTGCTCTGTGGTTAAAAGTGTATGGCAGGCAGCCACAAATAGTAGCATGCATGCGTACCATGGGGTACCAGGTGGCACATGAATGCACTTAATTTTTTTATATAAAAAATAAATAAATTACACATTCTTTTGGGTTTATTATTTATCTTGAAGCATAATTATAACAGTTTCAAAATGAAAGCTTTCTATACCACATTCAAAGGCCAAAATCCTGTAGCTTCATGGACAAAATGCCCTGGACCCCACTATCCCCCTAGGGCAGGCTTTTGCAGAGATGTAACTTTGGAGGATTTATCCAGAATTCCATTTTTTTGTGTCACCTGCCCTAAGGCAGGAAGACACATATGGATCACTTTGTCCACTGTTGTTGATGTCTGTTGTTGTTGATGTCTTTAATATTAATTATTATAAATTAAACACAAAATTTATATTTCAAAACCTCTGAGTCTGCCTTTAATTCTGATGGTACATTTTGCTGTTATGAGTATAATGTATATTGCAGTTTCCCATGAGCCACTGTGTTGTTATTGATGTTTGTTAAAGACACTATCAGTGATTTGCTAAATCAGAAAATCGAAAAAATCATCAAAAATCAGATTTTTGCATGTCTGGAACAAGTATAGGTATCCTAACATACCCTACAAATGATAGGACCAGAAGCACCCTAATAAGGACAAAATCTGATATTTTAGGCATTAGTGTCCGTTCGGACACTTCCTACAACACGTAATTGAATGGAGATTCGTATCTTTGAACACTGCCGTTTTCTTCCTTTTCTGTCAATTCTTCAGTTGGAATAAGTAACTTATGAGAATTCTACAGGCTTGTCCTTCACTTTTAAGCTATTTCCTGCAAATTTCAAATATTTTGATTCTTTCGGATAAATCACTGATAGTGTCTTTAACAGACAGAAATACCAAAAATTCCTAATTTCTTGCAGAGTGAATCAAATCTACCCATAAGATCAGACACACATATTATGACAGATGTTTAAAAAAATCTCAAATTTGTATCTTTAAAGGTGCAACAAGATATTTCAAGGCACCTGTATTTTCTGTTATATATAGTGGTTTCAAATAGATTCAACATTTTATAGATTTCTTACTCTTCATTTGACTACAGAAATGTCTTTAAAAGTGAAAAAAGGTGATTTTTATATCCTTGTATTCAATATTGGCTCCAATAGGAAATTTCACAATTTTTGTATCAAAGAAATAATTCTCAGCTTAATCCTTTCATGTGAAAGCGTTACATCAGTGCAAAGAATTTTCTTTTTTTTAGGGACACCTGTTATGTGAAATCTCTTGTTGCACCTTCAAGTTGGGGAGGAAGAAACCAAGTTGTAGATCACAAAATTCCCCCTTTAAGTCAGAAATATTGTATTAATTTTCCCAGTCTCATATCCAATGAATGGGTTGTGCTCCAAAGACATGAATATGATTGAGTGCAATAGTGTGCTTCTTTAACCTTAAAGGTGCAACGAGAGATTTTGAGGCACCCAAATATTGTGTCATAATAGTAATATCATATAGATCAGACACTCAATAGATTTCTTACCTAATATTTGGCTACAGAAATGTCTTAAAAGAGAGAAAAAAAGGCGATTTTGATTTGCTTATATTTCAATATAAAACATAGGCTGAATTTCGTATTTGCTCCTATACGAAATTAGAAATTTCACAATTTTTGTACCAAAGAAACATTTCTCAGACTAATCCTTTCAGATGGGGATATTTTTGATGGAAAGCTTTACAATAGTGCAAAAATAAGAATTTTCACATTTTTTCGGGACACCTGTTAAGTGAAATCTCTCGTTGCACCTTTAAATCAGGATTTCACTAGACTAAGTTCTTTGTTTCCTTCAACCATTTTCATGAAATCCATACACCCACATGAATTTGGAAACGTGCCTTTTTTTGTTCTTGTCAAGCCTTTTTAACCTGTCTTGATGATGGAGCTAGTTTTATTGTGCTACCTGAACAGCTGTTCATGGGGAGACTAATCAGTCAGCCATGTATTCAGCCTGTCTGGACGTTTGTGCCATGCAAAGGTTTTGTGCCAGTGGCAAAGCTGGAAGGTCCCAAGTACAACCAAATTTAGAGGCATGATGCCAAATGCGAATCATGCATGTTGAGCGGATTTGTGTCAGATTACATTTCAAGCGAGCAAAGTCATATGATGTGAAATTTTGAAATGGGCCCTAAATGTTTTTAAGATATTGAGATTTCACATCATGGTGTGATGCCTAGAGATCCATAGCTTAAAATTTACCATTGCTTCATCACTCGCTAGTCCAATGCTCATCTACTGGAAGAAAGCATTGGCGCAACAAACTGTGTTGGCTTGATGGAAACTAACCTTTTGTACTATAATATAAAACGCATGCTTATTGCCAAATCTTGTTGGTAGCACAAATTCAAGTAATACTTGTATGACAGCCATGCGCTGGCTTTCTGATGATGGCCAATAGCCCTAAATCAACACAAAAAGCCTCATCACAAAAACACATGGAATTCCCTTGTGAAAAATATAAAATTAATGAAAATGTGCAAATATTTAAACAAGACTTGCCTACTGGTTGACGTTTGCCAGCCAAATCCATGGTCAATTTCAAAGCAAGGAACATACATATTGAAACAGTTTTATGGTTAAACAAAACAACTTACGATGTTTGAAAAATTGCGGTGACTGAAATCATGCCAACTCAATTTAAAAAGTAGCAACCCAACATGCACACTGTATGAATCATGGGTCAGGGGGTCTTCTGATGAGTCTGTGTTAAGATCAAGCCAACCGTGCCTGGGATACTAGCAAGCATTTTGAATAATTCAACGGCAGTTGAGAGATTGCCCCTGATTTGACCCTCTAATGACCATTGATCCAAATGCTAAGCTACAAGCTATAGACAAAAGACATAGCTGAAGCATATAGCTTAAAGCTGCAAATCAAGGATTTCACCAAAAACAGGACTATCCCTAACATAATATCGAAAATTCTGATTTTTGCACCAATGTAAAGTTTTTATCAATAAATGTCCCATGAATGAAAGAGATTAAGCGAAAAATATTTCTTTGCGTACAAAAAGTTCTCTATTTTGTATAGGAGCAAATACAAATTCAGCCTATGGCCGGGGTCACACAAGGAAATTGTCATAATAACTCGATTGTGACAGGATTGTAACAAGTCGACGACGACTGCGGTCACACGTATCATTATTGTAATCGTGGTCGCGGTCAGGACAACATTAGAATTTGGTCATAGCCAGCATTCATCAATTACGAGGTCGTCGCTTATACTGCCGGGTCAATAATTTACGATGCGACGGCAACGATGGAGTTTATCGGGTCGTTGTTGGCGGCAATTTCCATTGGCAAAACATCAACGACGATTGTTAACTGTGGTTAAATAATTAATTATTACCAACTACAGGGTTTCAATTCTTCATGATATTTTACCGTATATACATCTCTGATTCCATGAGATAATCGCGTTCTTTTACACTGTGTTAATTCCCATGAAACAGCTGAGGACTGTTACGTAAGGTAACGTCCGCGGTATGATTCTACCGCGGTTTGTGTCAAACATCATCAGGCTTAGTCACGCACATTAAGAGATCGATTGATAAAATAAATTAAGATTTAAAATGGACGATAAGAACTAAGAGAGGTATGTGATATTAGAACTAAGAGAGGTATTTGATTAGGTTAATCCGTATGTAATAATAATTAATAAATTTTGGCTTATGTATGAAGCGTGCGAACAGTGGGAACGAAGGATGGGACCGTGCAAGTTCACACAGGGAAGACGGGTAAACAAGACATTGGAAAAATACTGGGAAATAAGTAAACAAATGCCTCATGATACCGATTTCTGTTTGCCTATAAACAGAGATGAGTCAAATTTTACACGAATTACACCTTGAAGGCATTGTGGTGAACCTATTTGTTAGTGAAATGCAATAAGTGAAAAAAAAAAAAATGCGGACGTGATTCAAATCGGAGAGGAGCGAAGATGTAAAGGAAATTATTGATTCCATTTAAAACACGTGCGACGTTGTAGCAGCAGTTCAAGTTGACTCGCCAGGGTATGATTTGCTATGGTCAAGGAGCAATTTCCAGGAAGGCGGAGCTGGGCAAAGGGAAGGTCGCCGTCACGGTTGATGGATTTTTCATATACAACGACGACATTGGGGTCACACATGTTTTTTTTCCCGATTTATTACAATCGTGTCACAAGAAATGCGACACAAACATGAAAATTTTCATCGTTAACCAATTACGACACGATTACAATACGCGCCGACGAAAATTGCGGTCACACGTACCAAATATTGTAGTAATACTACAATAAATTGGCATATCAATTAAATCTATTTTATAATTAAAATTACATTAAATTAATTAAAGCAAATATTAGCACATTTTTTTGACGGGCGCCCCCAATTTTTCAAAAATTGGAGATTTTTACCCGGTTTGCATTGGTAATGGTAGTAAAACTATTCCTGTGAATGGTTTTGTTAAGCTCGAAAATGTCTATGTGTCACAAACGAAGGAATTTGTAATAGAAAATATATCGGGATCCCCGGATAAATAATTCATACGGTGCTGGAATGGAAACGGCCTTCCACTGTGAAATAGCCGGGAAATAGCGCCATGTAGGTCTACGCTCATCCATTAGTTTGTTTTAAATAGTTGGCCAAGTAAAGTTTAGAGGTTATTTTTTCGATTGGTGGCACTATTTTAATCATTGGAGGAATAAACGTAGCATTTCCAGCTCTGCCGTTAAGTCCAAATCTGGGATCCAATTCTAATTACAAAATCTTTATTTCTTTATTTTATGATAATTACGAATTTTTTAGCATTCTCGTAGCAGGTATAGTTTCCTAGGACAATTACCACGTAACTGTGCCAAAAATATCAATTTTGAAAATTGGGGGCGCTCTTCCAAAAATGTTGCCAATATTGCTTAGCAAATGAAATTGTCTAGCATGTTGCACTTTCAGGCCATCTGCAACCTACGACAAGGTAAGAAATCTATGGTGTCATTATCTATATGAAATCAACAAACTATGACTAGGCAGTTCAGGTGAAAATAAGTGTCTGCATCAGTGGGTTTAAAATGTATTGTATGTGAAAGAGGGACTCTTCAGCAACTCAGAACACTTCAAATTTTTTAAATCGGACATTCCGTTGCAAACTTATTCAAATTTTTGTACTCGTACATAACAGTCATTTGGAGAACAAGTGTCAAAGGTCAAGTCTTTTATTTTCTTTATTTTGCCATGGCACCATGGTAGTGTCCTCTTTCAACACAAAAATATGTACAGAATCTAAATGATAAAAGGGATACACTTGATTTTTATCCCCCTGGCTTGAAAAGCAGAGGGGGATATTGCGAGGGTGCGCATGTCCGTATGTGTATGTATGTATGTGTATGTATGTGTGTTCCAGTTTGGTTAGGTTTTCGTTTTTCGCGTCTACTTCGAAAAGCTTAAGTCCGATTTAAACCAGACTTGGGGTAAAGGTGCAATAGGGGTTCCTTCATATGTGGATGATGTCAAAGGTCATGGACCAAGGTCAAAGGTCATCTGAGGTCATGTTCCAGTTCCAGTTTGGTTAGGTTTTGATTATGTTTTCGTTTTTCGCGTCTCCTTCGATAAGTTTAAGTCCGATTTAAACCAGACTTGGGGTAAAGGTGCTATAGGGGTTTCTTCATATGTGGATGATGTCAAAAGTCATGGACCAAGGTCAAAGGTCAACTGAGGTCATGTTCCAGCTTGGTTAGTTTTTGTTTTTCTGGTCGTCTTTGAAAAGTTAAGTCCGATTACAACCTAACTTGGGTCGAAGGTGCAATACGGGTTCCTTCATATGTTGTTGAGGTCAAAGGTCACATACCAAGGTCAAAGGTCAACTGTGCCAACTAACCGCCTTGTGTATACTGCCATCTTGCCAGGGCGATCGCGCAAGTTTACTTGCTGTATTTTTAGAATCTGGCAAAACTGATTGATTTGACAGGTCCGCGGTGGGTGAAAAAGTCAAATTTGACCAATTTTTAAAATTCAGAAAAATTGCCCACAAATTGAATCGTGACCGATTTGCCAGCTGCGCGGTGGTGGAAAAGGTCAAATTTTGGCCAATTTTTTAGAATCTGGCAAAACTTATTGATTTCACAGGTCCGCGGTGGGTGAAAAAGTCAAATTTGACCAATTTTTAAAATTCAGAAAAATTGTCCACAGATTGAATCTTGACCGACTTGCCAGCTGCGCTGGCATTGAATTGATGGCTTTTTGCTATCGAGAGCGGCGTATTTTAATATGTCGGCTCTTATTTGCGAAACTAGTCGGCAGTTTTATGTCCGTTTCCGCCGAAAATTCGGCAAATTGTTCTGGAAGTAATGGGCCTTTTGCCGTAGGTTTTATTTTTTGGCATTTTAGTGACGGGAGACAGTTTGGGTAGATTTTGTGTTTTTTCGGGCATCTTTGGATGCCTCGCTTGTCGTCTTTCTTATTGAATGCTATTGGTTTATGTGTGCACTTGATAACCGATGGGTATTGCGTGCGAAAATGAAACGTGAGCTAACGTGATCGTGCTGCCATATCTACCAAGAGCTACCAGGGCCAGGGCAGGGACAGGACTGAGGTCAGACTCGAGGCAATTTCATTTGACTGAGTGGATTTAGTGTAAACAGACCCTGATGGATGAAGGTCGCCCGAGACGATTCTAGAGAAGCTGTTTACTTGAGATCAGAGAAGTGAAAAGTGGTCTTAGTCTACTACAACAGCAACAAAAGAATGTTGTAAAAACTTGGCAAATAATGAAGACATAATTAAAACCGATGTATTTTTATCATTTAATGCACAATTTAAAACAATATGGATGATTATTTACCAATTCTGTAAAGCCGTTTTGCAATTCGTTCATTTCGTTGTGACCGCGGCCGATAAAATTTGTAGAACCAGATTGGTTAAAAATAGAACAATTGTTTTGGCACACAACTGAATAATTAGGTCGCCCAGGGCAACCGGGCACGTGTCAGCCCGGCAGGGGGTTGTGCCTGGCCTCGGGCTGTTGCCATATGTGACATCTTTGCGACATTCAGATCGGTCTGTGGAGTGAACCATTTGTACTCATAGGGTACTTTTGTGTTCTTAGACTTGATAAAATGTGTAATAGATAAAATACTATGGAATCGGTTTTCAAATTTAATGGGAAACAGAGGTAAAACAAAATATTATTGTTGTGTAAAACAAAATATTATGCTTGTTCCATGCGGTGGACACCTTAACAGTTTCTTGAGGGGTGTTCATTGTCGAGTTAGAAATCATGTTCACGGGTTCTAGCATAAAGATATTATTGGACTTTACTATATTAACTTCGTGGTATTAGTTATATATTCATGGCTATTTTACGCGAAATCGTAGTTGCAAGATGTAGACCCTACATATTTCTGTTATTAGTTGGCATCTTATTTTTAAAATAAACAACCATAGCCTACAAATGATGACCTTACCTGCAGGCAATGTTTGTTCCCAATTTGCATACATTGTTGCTACGTTCTTCATGTTCTTGGCTCGTGCATATAGACATGCACCGCAAGGCCATTGATGAATGAAGAACCACGCTTTGGAAAAATACCGCGAGTCGGCGACAAATTCCATCTATGAGTAGGAGAAAACAGAAAACGGCACTTTAAAAACTGTATGAAAAAATCCAGTATAGCCTACGGCTCAGCTGTAACTAATAGTCGTAATTTAAAAAGCCATGGATGTTTGTAGGATTTCCCAATTACATCACCTGGGGATGGGGATTCCCCGGTTTTTACCAAAACGCAAAAAAGGGAGGTAGTAAATATTTTCTACCCAGGTTCGGCCAATAAATCGTAATATAGTGTAAATTTGTGTAAAATCTGGTCATTTGTCTAATAGGCATGAAGAAAATCGGTATTTGTAGGCATTTGTTTATTTATTTTCCAAGTATTTTTCCAATCGTCTCATTAGTCATGTTCAGACGGAGCGTAATCATCAATGATAACCTAACATCGATAATAAATTTAATCCGTTAACTTCGACAGACGTCCACACTGGTTTTATCATCGACAACTACCGGTGACCCACTGCAGGGCTCCAAAAATACCCCGCGAAACAGAATCATGGCGAATGGTAGGCGTAAACTAGGAACTTCTACCGTGATGAACGTTTTCAAATGGGCGTATATTCCGATAAAAGTATGCGTCTGTTTTGCTCGTATATTTAGGGTTGCATTGCGAACTAGCGTAAACAACATGGGCACGGCCCTTCGAAACTGTTCGAAAGCAAGCCAGAGCAGACCGTTATGATCTTCTATAGGGCCTACCGGTGCTGTTAAACCCACATTCAAGAGCGTTTTTAACAGCATCCCCTGGTTTTCTACATATTTATCATTTTGTGTGTGTGTAAAACGTTTAAAAATCTCGTTTGAATACATAATTGGTGGTAAGTCGCGCCGGAAAAACATTCGGCAAAATCGCCATTGTGGTGACTTCATGAGTTGTCAATCACTCTCTGTCTCTATAAATATTCATAATAAACAATGTTCTCATGAAATTCAACCACTTCCATCGCGCTTTCTATCGACTTTGGTTGCTACTGCCGAGTCTAGCGATTGGCTAAAAAAATCAATTAGTTCCTTGATTGTAATTCTTAACCAATTGGGATCATCGTAACTGCTGTCGGTCTTTTTGGCCCATGTGCATCGTCTTCACTTGCACAAAATGGCAGCCACATTTAGTAGCGAGAGCCGATGAAAATTGGATGGGGAATCAAATAAAATATTTTCCAAACTTCCTCAAATAGGACTCTGTAGCTTGCTCTGTAGCTTGCTATAGACTCATGAAACGGCCAGGTCACTATAATGTATGTTGGCCTATTTATGCTTCTTCAGATTGTACGGTCAGTGCACGATTATTATTATAAAATGTATTCAAAATGTATCTTTTTTAACTGCCAGTCTGAGTGTACTAAGACACATGTATAGTCTGTCGCTATGATAAATATAATAGCGACCGGGATCGCGACCCACCTACGTCATGGCGAGGTCACACTAAACTTCAAGCTTGTTTATAAGCCTGTCCACACGGCCGTAAACTATGACGCTCAACGGGGCGGGGATAGCGCGCTAACCACGACTAAACCATAAGAAATCTTATGGTTTTAAACTTCGAGTAAACTTAAAGTTTACTAAACCACGAGTGCATTCGCACGGGCACTTACTACAACTTCGAAAATTAAATCTACGATGTTACAAACTTTAAGTTAGAGCCCTCGTCTGAACACGCTTGTTTACATCTCACTGTTTATTCCCTGGTGTGAAATTGCACAGGCACTGTGTAGCAATCAGTGTACACGGGTCGCCATCTTCGTTCCCACATGTTCGCCCAGACCGGTTTATTTTTATTTTTTTCGAGATGCAGATCCTCCATTTTCATTAATATCCTCATCATCAATGTTCAACTTTTTGTTTAATTAGAAATGTATCCATAACAGACTCTCAATACGACAATCTAATGTCCGAATAGGGAACAACACAAGAATGTGAAACAATATTTTGCTTTTGGTGATCCCCAATATTTTGGTGATCCCCAATACTTTACACACACCATCTGTACGGAGCGAAGCTAACAAGGTCGAGTACAAGCATGTGCGTTTTACGATGTTTTATGCAAATGACCCACCTGAGCATCGCGCCAAACAGCTGGGTTGCCCATTTAATACGGTACCCATTTAGCCGACCCGGGTAAACCTCTCCCAAGTTAGACAACCACTACTGCGGCCACGATAACTTTCCACCGGCTTGTTTCTATGGATTCTTGATGTCATGACAATTTAGGCAGTCAGGTCAATAAATGCATCATCTATTATGTCTATCGGCACGACGGTCGTGCAGCCAAAATTGGAACCGCTATACACACGACAAGTCTCGGAACTTCGCACAAAATTCTTGGCATGTCAAATCACGGAATAGCTTAGCTAATTAATTACAAATATTACTTTCGAAGATAAAGTAAAATAGCAGTTGAAGGCACTTCAGTTGAATTTCTAGTGCTAGTTATATTCAATAGAATATTCCATTTGGAACCTACCACTACAAGAGAAGGGGGAGACTATATTATAATAGGCCACATATATCTGGATGTCTGTCCACCTATTTTCTCAGAGGCCGGGGGTCGTACGGTCACGATACTTGGGAGGTGGGTGTAACTTGGGCTGGCCCAGATCATGTTCGATTGGTTAGTGGATCAAAGGTCATCGGGGGTCATTCAAGGTCAAAGGAGGTCAATGGTGTAAACATTGGTTTCTCGGAGATTGAGGGTCACACATTCCTGAAACTTGGTGGGTGGGTGCCCCTTAACTGTCTGAAGACTGAGTTTGTATTGGTTTGTGAATCAAAGGTCATCAGGGGTCATTCAAGGTCAAAGGAGGTCAAATGGGGTAAACGTTAGTGTATGGAAATGAAACTTGGAGGGTAGAGTCCATTATTGATATAGAAAATTTTAAAGGTCACGACAAGGTCATCATGGGTCATTCAAGGTCAAAGGAGGTCAAATGGGGTAAACATTGGTTTATGGACATGAAACTTGGAGGGTGGGGGTGATTGTTGATGCCAAAAATCTTAAAGGTCACAACAAGGTCATCAGGGGTCATTCAAGATCAAAGGAGGTCAAATGGGGTAACCAGAAAAAAACTTGATGGGTGGGTTCGATTGTTGTTGCAAAAATTTTAAAGGTCAAGACAGGGTCATCAGGGTCATTCTTGGTCAAAGGAGGTCAAATGAGGTAAACGTTAGTGTATGGACATGAAACTTGGAGGGTGGAGTCCATTATTGATGCCAAAAATTTTAAAGGTCACGACAAGGTCATTAGGGGTCATTCAAGGTCAAAGGAGGTCAAATGGGGTAAACGTTAGTGTATGGACATGAAACTTGGAGGGTGGAGTCCATTATTGATGCCGTAAATTTTAAAGGTCACAACAAGGTGGTCATTAGGGGTCATTCAAGGTCAAATGGGGTAAACGTTGGTGTATGGACATGAAACTTTGAGGGTGGGGTTGATTATTGATGCCGAAAATTTTAAAGGTTAAACGTTGGTTTCTCGGAGACCGAAGGTCGCACGTTCTTGAAACTTGCTGGGTGGGTGCCCCTTGACTGTCCGAAGATCGAGTTTGTATTGGTTTGTGTTTGTGAATCAAAGGTCATCAGGGGTCATTCAAGGTCAAAGGAGGTCAAATGGGGTAAACATTGGTGTAGGGACATGAAACTTGGAGGGTGGGGGTGATTGATTGTAAAATAACATTCTTAAAAAAAAAAACATTGACTCCAAACTTAATACAACTATGCATTCTCTAACCATCCCAATTGATGGGTTACTGCATCATTGATGCACTCGTTAGAATCTGGCAAAACTGATTATTTCACAGGTCCACGGTGGGTGAAAAGGTCAAAATTTGACCAATTTTTAAAATTCAGAAAAATTGTCCACAAATTGAATCTTGACCAACTTGCCAGCTGCGCGATGGTAGAATAGGTCAAATTTTGGTCAATTTTTAGAATTTGGCAAAACTGATTGATTTGACAGGTCCGCGGTGGGTGAAAAAGTCCAATTTTAACCAATTTTTTTAGGTTATGTTCCTGATATATGTACCTACAGATTACATAACATTACAAGTATTTATCTCTCCAATTACCAACTAATTTGAATATTTTGAGGAAAAAATGTTTTTAAATTTTGTGTGTTTTTCACTGAAAAGGAAAATAACCATTTCTTAAGATGATGTACTTAAGAAAAACTACACACTATCATTCTGCAACTTGCAGATTTTCTCTTAATACACTCATACCGGGAAATTTGCAGCAACAGGGTCTATCGATAGCCTTACTTTACCCTAATAAGCATATTTTGACCAAAAATGAGCAAAATTCAGTTTTTATTTAAAAAGTCACAAGCAAAACAATCTGAAAATTTCAGGAATTTTTCTATGAAGCATAAACAAACATAATTATGAACCAAATGAGCCTAATTAATGTTCTTAAATTGGCCTAATTATAACATATTATTTTAACCAAAAATGTGCAAAAATTTGAAGAGGTTGTTTATCTTCTTGCATTTTGTGATGAGTTTACAAAGCATCAGTCTGAAATTTGTATGGTTTCCCCTGCAAAACCTTTAACCAACACAACTATGGAGAGAGTGAGTTGTTTGACCTGGTACATAGGCCTAATTTGCATATTGTTGCCAAAAAATGAGCATATTGAGATTTTGTATTAATTTTGCATATTTTTTTTGTAGGAAGTTTACAAGATATCTGTAATTTTCATGCGTTCTTCTTCCTACCTGTTTACAAAAACAACTTTGTAATATGAGTTGAAAATTTATTTCATGACCTAATTTACATATTTTTATCAAAATGCGCAAAATGTATAAAGGCAGTTTAGACCCCGCATTTTCAGCATCATGTCCCCCAAAGATGCCCATATTTTTAAAGGTTTGCACTCTCACCCAAAGCCCCTTTTTTGGAGAATTTTGAAAAGTGACACCACAATTAACCCGACGTTTGAACCAAATTTCGCCTTTTTTTTATATTTTCGCATATTTTTTGGTCCAAATAAACACCTAGTTATGGGCAATTTGGCTGGTTCTCCACCAAAGACAATCTATGTTTCAATGCTACCGAATGCTCTGGGTTGAAATCGATAGCATACACCCTTATGGATTCAGTGGAGTGCCCCCTGAAAAATTAAACTAAGGGCAGGAGTCATATTGCGCCAGGGGGAATGAGGAATGAGGGGAATGCGAGAAATTGTATGGGAGAGAGTGCAACATGAAATTTTTCATCAAGGAAGCGAGGAGGAGGAGCAATGAGGCTTCAACTTTTCATGTTTTTTTTAAGGACAAAAGCGCAAGGAGGAGAGAATGCGACCTTTCTCGCGGAAAAAAATTAAATCCTCATTTCTCCTGGTTTAAATAATGCATGCCCGTCCCCTAATGTAATTAATAAGCATAGCATTTACAGAAGCATGAGGGACCTGCTATAAGGGCAGAAAACAGAAGGTCCAATCAAACAAGTGTAAAATTTCGGCAGATTTATAATGGAAATGTTTGGTTTTATAAATTGCTTCAATCTTACACGAAAGCCCATACCTCGCTACTAAAGCGGGCCTTTCCTCCCCAAAATAACGGCAACAATCGGATGATTTAATGGCATATAGGCATTGTATTACATACTTCATATTTCACTGAGATACCAAACTATTATATTTTGCGATCTTTACATCCCAACTGTCATTAGCGCCGCCACATGAACGCCACATGCCGCATAGGGTTGCCCATTCAAGCATCAAATTTGGCAGGCAAGCAGAATTCTTAGTTGGCACTTTACGCATTTACTCATATTAGTATCTTTTTGGGCGTGTTAGTGATCAAATTGCTTGGAAAAAATACTAAATCTTGATCCAATATGAATTCTAGCATATATATGTTAATTTTCTGGAAATATTTCGTTGTGGCGAAAAAATCGCGAATTTTTCAAAATCCATATCTCAGCAACAACACAATCTGATCACAATCAACAAAACACCCAGCTGTAGCTTGTCATCAGAACTTACAAAAAACTAACACTCTGAAGGCCTGTAACCAGTCGCAACGCTCCGAATTACACATTTCGTCAGTCACCGTTAGTCTCAAACTTAAATGCTAAAATCATTCTTCAAAAGTGGTTGCCAAGCGGGACCGTGTGTCTATGGTTTACCATGCGTTTCAATGGGGTTCGTTGAAAGGTGCTCGAAAACTTTGCTCATTTTGTGAGATGAATTATCAAGGTCTCTAACGCGATTAGCTACCAACCTACATCTTTTTTTTTTTCGATGCCGTTTTAGAATGTTAGAGGAAGATTATCCTGCAACAACATATTTGAGGGAGACCTTGGGATTAGCATTAAGTTGAATTAAATGATGATTTCTTCTGGGAATGTGTTGTTCTCTACGCACCACTCACACACACCGTTCAGTGCCCAGATTAGATCGGTCACCGATTACGTTAAAGGTAACTGAAATGCCTAATATGACACAATATATGGGTGACTCCAAAATCTCTCGTTGTGCCTACCTTTAAGTACTCACCCCATCAAATCTGGCAGATGAAACGTTTTATAGATTTCCAAATAAGCCCCCTTAATGGTCTATGTGTGCCCTTTGACCCTGACTCCGTGAGTACACCCCACGTGTGTGGCCTTTCTGACATTTGATCCAAATCTCTGACCACCTTGTATGGATTTGTGTCAGTGGTTCTTCTGACAAGGTCTGACTGAGATCAAGCCAACCTTCTAATACAAGAAGTATTTGAGATCTGTTAGAGACTGCAGTGTTTTGACCCCTGAAATGAATTTGTATTAAAATCTGTAAGCAGCAATATGCCTTGAGACCTGTGTAATACTTTGACATGATAGTAAATAAAACATTTAGGCAAAAAAAACAAAGCACACAAGGAGGTTGAGAAGAACTAATCTGTAATGACCCTTGCCCCCACACGTACATGACCTTTCACCCCAATGTGTGAATACATTATGATTCATGGGTGTGTTAGGGGTTCTTCTTCTGAGGTCTGGTTAAGATCAAAACCACACGTGTTGCTTATACTTGCATTTTGAAATCTTTAATGGGTTTGAGTATAAGTGATTACCAACTGAGTTTACCCCTGAATGATTATTGATCAAAAGATAAGTGTGTTGCTTTTTAAAGGTGCTTGTTCCCGATTATGTCTATTTGTTTCTCTAATTGATATGAGGGCCTGGCACTTGCACATATGCCCCATCAAGTTTACTATGGGAAACAAACTTGCGGTTTGTGGTAGAAGCAATAATGCATATTGCAAAGCCCCTATTCAATACTGTGCTAATGATTGTTAACAATTAAAAAGCATTTTTTGGTGATATCTTGTGAATGAAAGGATTTGGAGGGCTCAAATTTCGGACGACAATGAGAAAAATATGGCCTTTCATCTGATATCAAAATCAGTTATACTTCCGGTTAAATCAGGGGTTCCCAAACATGATTGGAACACGCACCTTCTTAAATTAAATTTTATGATTTTTCCAAAGAAAAGAAAGATGCTATGCGAAACAAAGTTCAAAAGTGTGCGAGTGAGAGTATGAGAGGAAAATGCTCAGTGTATGGCATATGAGTCCCCTCACTCAATTGTGTCACATTTTTCTGGAACCAATCTGACATAAATTTTCTAAAATGAAATGATCATGGTTGTTTATTTCAATCAAGAACCCCAATTTTAGGTGGTTAGGTAAAGAATGAGAGTTATGATAAAGGTGCATTTTGTGATCCTAGAACCTTCCATATTTTTTGCATGGTTCACCTAGGATATCCTCATGAAAAGGTTATTTCTTCAAATTCAGTTGATTCTGATGGTTGCGTTTGATGTTTACGAGCAAATGTTTATCTTACGATGACCCCATAGGCACTGTGTTTAATTCTGGTCATTATGGACGGAAAAACAAGATGCAAAGAAAGAACCATCACCGGAAAGGGTAGAAGGAGAGCCTCTATAATCCTCATAGTGAAAAATTTCACCAGCAATTTTGAGTGGGTGTTTTACAAAATACTTATCATGACCAAGGTTATTTTTTATCCTCAAACTACACTTGACGAGGAAAAAAATGAGAGAAAAGTCTGAGAAACTTCAGGGGCATGCTCTCTGGAGAAAGCAAAAGCTTGAAACATGCCTCCATTTCAATGACCATTACAGAAAGATGGTTGCATAGCTGCCCGTTGGAGAGAACTTATAAATGATGCATAGATAGACCTTTTGTCTTTCATTAAACTACAAAGAGGCTACAGAGGCCAGCCATTTTATAACAATACTCAAACATTATTAGCTTAATGTAGACAATGGTTATACAACAGCTTTACACCAAGTAAAATCCCCAAACATGCATGGTCTCAGCTGTTGTTAACACATTAACATTCAAAGGCTATGAAACTGAGTCCGTGCTAGATTAGCCTATGCCGTACCTCATAGGTCCATGTGGGCAGTGTGTTGTTTTTGGCAATTCCATTTAGCGGGTATGCCCCAGAAAACAGTAATGAAAATAAGGTCTTCCCACCAAAGAACAGAATGGACTCATAGTATAGAGGTTGCCTAATTAATAAGCAAACATCATTGCCAATGTGGCATTGTGGTTATTGGGGGGGAAGGTCATATTTGGAAATTTCAATTGCACATTGAAGCATGTATTATAAATTGTGCGTATAAAAAGCATATTTTGATATTTATGTAAAGTGGAATGTTTTTAAAAACCAGCAACAGTTAAATTTGAGCATGTCGCTTTGTAATGCGGAATGTTTCAAATTCATCTGTTCTCAGAAAACTCTATAGAGTACGTCCTTCATTCCTTATCCGGTGATGTCCTTCTTCTAGAGCAGATCAAATTGCACTTAAGATTATAGGTACACATGGACCACCGTTCGATGATATTAAAATCTCAACTTATTTGAGTAGGTAAGTTGGGGGGATTGAGGTGTGGATAACAAATGCCCCTCTTTAAGAAACATAGTGCAATTTCCATTGTTCTTTCTGCACTAACTTATTTCCTTTAAAAGATGAAGGAAATTTGACTTATTCTAGTAACACAGACACAGTCCTTTAACCACATAAGGGCTATCAACTTTCTTACAATATCTGTGATTGGCTCATTACATGTATAATCTCTTTGACCAATCAAAATATAACCCTACTATTTGCATGAACCTTTTAAGTTTTCTTTTTACAAAGTGTTAAGTTGGCCTAAATTACATCATCCCAATGAATAGCCAAGCAAATAACCCACTACACTGTTAGAAAGTAAATTGGCCCGACTCCACACATACTGTTGCTGTAGAGGGATCACTACACTCCTCTACAGCGAGTCGATGCTACTTCCCAACATTGAATAATGCCTGTGGTACCATTATACACCTGGGTAGAGAGGAGTTAATTGAGTAATAAAGCACCTGACTCAAAGGGTTGCAACACTTTGGCAGGGATCGAACTCCCAAACCTTTGAGCGAAGGAGTCGGGGGGCACTTTATCCACCGAACCACCTGTGCTCTGTAACCCTGTTAAAAGGTCCCTGTAATTGCATGGGGGATTGTGAATACTTTAAATTTCACAGAATTTTACTCTTATAAAAATGCTATTATTACAGAGTACTTTCAATTGTAAAAACATACATGGACAGAGGCACAATTATACTAATTGTAAACTGGTGGGACAAAATCAAACAAAATATCATTAAATATGATTTTAATGTTTGTATATTACAATTTCCTACTGCAGCAGCCTGCATGCTCCTCAACCGACAGTTAAATTTTAGAGACTTAAATATTATTTTCTTTGTTATTGAAGTGAAGGTGATTATTTGTATGTTTGCCCTGGTGTGAATTTTCAGCTTAAAACAAAATGCAAAAAATGACATTTTTGACCACAACAAACTGTAAAATTGCAGAATTTATTAACAGTGCAGTGTTAAATTACAAAGATTTCTAACGTTTAGTACCCATAGGCGAGTTCAGTCAGGGTATATGCTTCTTGTAAACCATCTCTTTAAGACCAGCCTTCTCTAGGTTAAAACCCACTAACTCACTTGTACACAGTATCGTTTGAAAAAATGGCAACATTGAGCATGTTCTTTCACAGTGAAATTCACAAAGGAAACTTACACAATATTACACCCCAAAGTACAAGCTAAAATCACCAAATACCAATTTTCAACCTTCGGTGGGACAAGGAAACTGTTGTAAAGGGATTAGCAGCGATTGTTCATCCGTAAAATAAAATTGAAAAAGTTATCAAAATTCATATTTTATATTTTGTTCCTGCCATGGATATGCAACATAACCTGGAAGTGGTTGGCTTGAAATCAGTGTTTGGTATTAAAGACAAGAGGCAGTAAACAAAAAATTAAAAATATGTTTTATGCCAAGGATATGCGAACATAACCTGCAAGTGGTTTGGCTTGAAATCAGGGTATAAAGACAAGGCATACTTTTTATCCGATTCTAATTTCTATAGTGCGTTCTAAATTTCCGACTTGTGGATCGAAAAAGAAAAAGCCTTGTCCTGTGAGGATCATGATTTTCATGGTGTATTGTGCACCATGATCATAACAGTTTGACCTCAAACTACAAAAAATTATTTTCTTGGTTATTCTGTACTGGTTTAAACTACAATCAGCTGTTAGTGTAGATTTGAGGACTCCAATCGTTGTCTGTCTCTGGCGGAGATGGTATGACAAAATTATCTAACTACTCCTTTTTCACTATTTGGTGGTTTGTTGCTACATTAAAGCAGTTATATGGAATTGTACACACTTTTCCCTGATTTAGAAGTTTAACAAATGCATTCCACATTTTCGATTCTCTCGCATTTATGTGCTAATCCCTTTAAGTTATTGGAATTACTTAAATACACAACACATCAAAACACCACCACGAGAGGCTCTTAGTCTGCAGGCTCATAGAGGGACCAGTGAGGTGAAAATTGATGAACGTGGAATAAAAATTACTAAAATTTTTACAATGCAAGTGCATTTACTTTGAGGGAAAATGTACCATGTCAATCATGAACCATGCCAAATCATGAAATACCACCCATATTATATGGCATTTGTGACCATTTAAAGCAGTTTTTCAGATGCCATGCAAGAAAGTCAAAGTACGCCCAGATTTTTGTATCCTTTAGAGCGCCTTGTGGAGTGCTCATCATCATATCATAAGAAACTGATCATCGATACTGCTGTGATGTTGTCCCCGATGTCCCATCAGACCGGAACTACTTTCAATAAACACATTGGTATTTTCCATTTCGGGGTATTTCCTTCAGTGTACTACCCAAAACGAAACGAAAAGCAGCTGTTTAAAAATCTCACACGCAGTGTGAACTCATGGATATCCCGTTCCTCAACCACCTACCGTCAGCTACGCTAATCAACCAAAGCTACGGTTTTTCGTGGACGCAATCTTGGGTTTAGTTTCAAGGGAGACTTTCGGCCGCCTTTCAAGGAGGTGATACCACACCTCAAGGAATTGTCTGTTCCAATCTGGTAGCATTGATTTCCCTCAGGTATGCATAGGCATTATGTTGTATTGATAAACCAAGCCGTGAGGTGGTAATGGCTGTGTTGTCCCAAATTTTTTTGGTGGGTGGTGGGTTTGTGTTGTGTGTATATGTGTGGCGGTGGTGTTGAGGAGTTTATTTCACCATAAAATGTGGACGCACCAGATTTTTCAATGAAAATGGGACACATAAAAACGAGGACATCCACGGTTGTCAAATAGTTCAGTGGTGACACCAGTTGGGGGGGGGGGGCAGGGGGGCATTTTACCCCAATTTTTTTTCTTGCTCACCTCAGTTTGTCCTCCCCAGGTCCCCAAAACTATGTTTTAAAACCCATAGTGTGGGTCCAAAGTGGTGGTTTCTAAGGGCACATCCAATGTCCTCTGTGAAAAGTCCATTTGTAGTAGTAGTAAATCCAAAGTTTTAATCCGGTTTTGGGGTGGGCGGATTCACCTCACACTGGGGAGAGCACATATAAACTGCCCTTACTCCTTCCTTGGTTGGGCAGTTAAATTTTAGAACGTGTGTAAAATCAGGTCCTAGGACATGTCCACGGTATTTTTGATAAAGTGTGCGTGGTGTAAACAAATTAGGAATTACTTTGTGTCAATAAATTGGGTCATGCATTTAATACACTCCATTGGTTTGAATTAGGACATATAAAACAGTTTTATGACAGTAGTATTCAAATTAATGAAATGAAAGCCTTTAAATCATTTTGCACACATTTTAAAACAATTGGATTTTAATGATTTGAGCAATTACGTCAAAGCGGCATCTTATTCAATGCAAGTATCTGTACTTCATAAATACTTCAGTCGTGATATTGCAAGCTTTAATCCACCTTGCATCTGCATATGTGCATTGTTGTCGGATCAGTTGTTTTTGGTTTAACAAAAAAAGTCTAAGGCCAAATAAAAAGTTTGTTGCAGAACCCGACCGACCCTTAAAACCTGCTGACTCAATTTTTTTGGTGCAATTAGCACAAAATATAAAAAAATTCTGCGTACTAACTCATGATTTTCATGCACAATTTTTAAAAATAAAAAAACATTTTTAAAAAAAAAAAAAAAAAAAAAAAAAAAAAAAAAAAAAAAAAAAAAAAAAAAAAAAAAAAAAAAAAAATATTTTTCCTCCATTATGGCAAACAAACAAGCATGTTTAATAGGTTATTTAGGACTAGTGTTGAGTAAATACTTATGAGCTGCCTGAGGTTTGTAAGTGTGTGTATGAGTACAAGAGGTGTAGCCAGGGGGAAGAGTGGTATCCGACCGGGAGTTGGGGGCAGGGGGGCCACGTTGTCCCTTCGGCTGATAAAGTGGGATGATATGTACAAAAATATTGTTCAGCCTAAAACTTGGGCAAAACAATGTAAATTTGGCAATTTTTGCGCACTACAAGAGCATTTCCATCAACCATGTCAGACTTAATGGAACAAATCTCTGGGAGATTACGATATTTTTTCCCCTATGGCGAGGACGACTTGTGTATTTTACCCCTCAGGATTTCGACTGCCTCGTACAACTACTTTGGGCAAGAAGGGGATGGGCTCCAGGCCACCTCAGGGGTGCACTGAAATGTTGGGGAAAATAAAAAAAAAATAAATAAATTACCGTTGTTGTCAAAACTGAGAGCTTCCATTGGGTACTCAAACATGATAAAACCTGGACCCCACCAGGGCCGTCTAAGGTGGGCCCCTGGACCTCACCCATGATTGCTTGTGCTAAACTCGAGGAGCTACACTTAACATCTTGTCCGGCACATATACACTAGCTATGCGCACTGTTGCAGACCTATAGGGAAAAAGGAAGGTTGAACAGTTGCAGCTATAGAGGAAAAAAAGGAGGGTAAGAAGTGCAGGGAATATAGAAAAAAGAGGATTAAAAAGTTGCAGACGAAAGGGAAAAGGGAGGGATCATCAACTCTAGGTACCAGTGTTATCGATTTTAAGGTGGTAGGACATATAAGGCTTTTGAATATAAACCAAAAGTAGATGAAAAACGACATTTTAGAACAACAGATCTAAAGTTAAGGATTGTAATTTTATGTTTTTGTGCAAGTAAAATGCCAATTTTAAACATCACAACAGTTAATCCAAGTTTGTGGCAAGTGGAGTTTCTATTAAATAGCGCCTATATTCATCCACCTAATAGGCAAAAATGTTGGCTTTGTTATCCAAGCGTGAAATGAAAGATTCTGGTTTATAGCATGTGGTCTTGCCACAAGCGTGCACCGCGCTGGTCTATGGTGGGTAGTGTTGCTTGCAGGTTGCGTGGCATTTATCTATATCAATTTGTGGTGTGACGAGTCTTGCCTTTTGGTTGATGAACAAAATTTGAAAACTTATCCACCAAAAAAAATCTGGAAATCACCATCAATTTTTATGTGATTAGGAATCTTTGAAGTCCTTCCTCATTTTAGGTATTAGTGATACTCGTAGTTTCTTAAAGTAAGTGATCAGAGCTTACTAAGAACTCCCCTATTTTGAAACCCTTGAAATGAAAAAGTCTGAGAAAGAATGCCATTTCTGGTATCCTGACGTTGTGGAGTCTTTCATTCCACGTCCCAAAATAAAGATCAATATATGAGAACATGTAGCGGTCTGTTGAATCGGCACCATTTAAACTTGACACATTTGGCCAATAAGAGGGGGTTGTGTTCTTCCCACTGTGCACTATTCAATACCAATTTTTTGCACTGGTGTTCAATTGAATTTATAGTGACAAAAAAGGACCTAAATGAACTTGAACTCATCCACCTCTAAATGAACGAAATCATCCTCAATCTTGCAATTTAAGTACGTTTGTAACTTTAATTATGTGACAACCAGTGAAAATTGTATGGAAGAAAATAGAAAAGAAATGCATTGTGGGGAAAAAACACTAACCTCCTCTTTTTGGCAATTGTACCTTCCCATTTACGTTAACCAGTTTCGAATATTTCACAGAGCAGAGGGTAAACATCCTAAGTCGGGCACGTGTGGTTTAGTTCACAACATGCACCAAAGATAATAAGCATTGGTTGATCGTGCTACTTCCACTTGGAAACTACTCAGCAGACACGTTCCTGCAAAACTGCGTCAAACATGTGGTCGGCTCTACAAACAGGTGTAAAACAAATTTAATAAAAGTAGATAATATAGATTAACTTGAGTGCATACTCAGTTGCAGAGGGACTGCTGGAAAGGATTTCTGAAAACAGTCGGAAGAAAGATTACTGCAATTGAGCAGTTTGCTGTGCTGTTGCAAAGAGAATGTTCATGGAGTTTGCACTGCAAGTGATTTTGGGGTTACAGGTGTATGACTAGGGGTCATTTGATCGGGGGGGGGGAGGAACTCCGAACTCGGGACACAGGGATCCGTTCCCCAACACGTACTACGACACGGTTTTTAGACTACCCTTTATATACCATACTGCGGTAACTTCACTACCAGTTCCATACTGGTTCTTATAAAAAAGAAAACGATTTGAATCTCACTTTTAATATTTACGGCATCACTTATAGTTCATTCGTTATTGTGTCGGGCAAATATCCCCAATAAAGAGTGGTCGAAAATAATTATAAGAATAGCAAAAAAGGCTGTAATGTAAAAAAAAATACAGAGCGGTCGAAACCTTATGGGCTATGCTCGTACGAACACCAATACACTATACCTCTTTATATGATAGGCCCGGTTTTGTCCCGAGGTAATACGAATAATAATGCCTGTCCTACTCGTACCACTGACATTTTCATACATTCCCATTACGCGAAAAGAACAACAGCTACAAAACACTATCACGCTATATCGCATACATTACACCCACAAATACTCCCAATAGTTTAATCGATAGGTTTGGAGTAGAATAGTATTAGAACGTTCGTAACTCTTGATGCGTTTCACCAGCTGCGGAGAAACCCATCTAAGCAGGAGTTTGGGGAATTAGAAGTATAGTCGCACTAATAGAAATCTTAGTGCTTGTGCTGAGCATGAGTTTGCGACACAATTACGCATCAACTTAGGGGAACGACACCACAGGGAGGGGGAACTGAAAATGGTGGTCGGAGGATATCTGACGGACCACTTTGCGTTAAGTTGTGCGTATGTATGGTGTGTGTGGTGTGTGTGTGTCACTAAATGTTAATTTTTTAAATTGCTTGTGTTTCAATATATGCAGCAGAGCTTTTATTCTTGAATATAGTGAGGGGTTGGTTAGCGTGTGGGTCTTCCCTCTCTTCGCACCACTGTGGGTCCCAGGTTCGACCCTGCAATTTCATGTGCGTTTGGTTCCAGTCCATACTCGGACTCACAGGTTTCGCTGGGTACTCTGGTGTCTCAGGCTTCTAAAACTGGGCTTTCCCTAGCATGTATATGATACTAAAGTGAATTGAAATAAAGTAACTGTGGACACTAAATGACACAATAGGTTTGATGTGTCATTAAATACTAATACCTCTCTCCTCTTTAATATAGTGAGCGCGAAAGTATGTGAACTGCGAAATTCTAGTTTTTTAATGATTGTAAGTTCAACCCATCCCTTTGTGTACTTCATTGCCATTTGTGTAGGTGAACTTCATGGCCATTTTCTGTGAAATGCCCAATACTTAGATTTTGTCATTTTCATCCTTTCTATATTGTGAAAATTTTGATGGTGTACTAGAACCTTCCGTGTGTGATAAAGCTCCGATGGTGTTGTTGTATGTCAAATTGGCAGCTGAGATAGCCTCGGGGGATGCTAATAAGCAAATTCATAACTCTCCTAATTTGACCTGTGCTGTAAGATTATAGTCTAGCCAGTCTTCAGCTGATTACACCTATTTTATCCTAATAAGCCAATATTATAACCCTCAAATTTGACCTGTGCCATAAGATATAGTCTAGCCAGTCAAGATGATTACACACCTTTTTATTGCTAATAAGCAATATCATAACCCTCATAATGTGACCTTTGCTCTAAGATTATAGTCTAGCCAGTCAAGATGATTACACCTATTTTATTTGCTAAAAAGTAAAATATAAACCCTCATAATCTGACCTGTGCTGTAGGATTATAGTCTAGCCAAAGTCAAGATGATTACACCTATTTTATGCTAAAAAGCAATATCATAACCCTCATGATTTGACCCGTACGTAGGATATAGTCTAGCCAGTCAAGATGATTACACCTATTTTATGGCTTAATAAGCAATATATAACCCCATAATTTGAACTGTGCTGTAAATAGAGTGTAGCCAGTCAAGATGGATTTACACATATTTATTGCTAATAATCAATATCATAAACCTCATAATTTGACATGTGCTGAAGGATTATTAGTGACCAGCCAGTCGAGTTGATACAACGATTTTTATTTGTTCCACATTTTTTGCATCATTACTTGATTGTTTAAAGGAAAATTTTGAGATCCACCAGCTTCATCCCCCGACCTGAACACAAAAGTTAATTTTGCATCCCATCAGAACTGTTTGCCTTAGTATTGGGTGTATCAGTAAGATGCAGAAGATTTAAATTCTCATGCACAAAATTTGGAATGTCTTATTTTTAAATGGGACAGAACGTCTATGCAGTGGCATGTGGGACTCTGAGATACAAACAGCAAAACACAAAAAGATCAGAATCAATTGAAATGTTGTGACCAAGCTTTTCTAAAGAATGCATGCTTGAATTATGAAATATGAAATGCACTTTTCAACCTTATCGGGCCGGGCAGACCCGGCAGAGGTAGTTTTAAAGCAATTCTTTGGAACTTCAATTTTTTGTAGGAGTTGATGTGCAACAATCTCTTAATATAAAAAAGAGCAACTTAAAGGGATAAGCAGCGATAATGCAAGAGAATAAAAAATGTGGAAATGCATTGTTTAGCTTTAATATAAATCAGAGAAGTACAATTCCATATAACTTCTTTAATGTAGGAACAAAAACACCAAATACTGAAAAAAATGAAGTATTTCAGGAAATTCTTCGTACCGTCTCCCGCAAATAGACCTGTATACATCGATGACGTCTCAAAATCTACAATAAACAGCTGATTGTGGTTTACACCAGTACAGAATAAACAAAGATCAATAATATTTGTGTTTGCGGTCAAACTGTACAGGACATGGTGCACAATATTACGCTTATTAATCTGGGATAGTCACACGGAAAGGCTTTTTTGAGCTCAATTCGGAATTTTGATACGCATGTATATAAAATACAGAATCGGATAAAAAGTAGTGCCTTATCTTTAATACACAGATTTCAAGCCAACCACTTGCAGGTTATTTTAGCACATCTATGCCAGTAACAAAAATACCAAAATACAAATTTTGATTATTTTTTTGATGTTTCAGATCAGCAAATCACTGCTTATCCCTTTAAAGAACTGTAGTTGTGATTTGATGATTCAATAAATGACAGAAATGACACTCAACACAGGAAGGGTGTGTGATTTAAAAATAATTGTTGTTGAGAGTTGACTCTTGACTGTAAAAATTGGTTTATTAATAGTTCATAGAAGAAGTACAGAGTTGTAGCAAATTATGTAGGATTTGATCAAACAGGCAGAAAATGTCCTTTAGTGATTCCTTAATTTTGATATTTTTGAAATTCTAAATGTTCCCGAATTAGGGGACAACCAAAAAGTTTGGCGGACAACCTGATTTGATATGAATTCAGTATTCAGCCACCACATCCTTCAACATGCAATTTATTCCATTGAGGCTGCTGAATTCAAAGGGTGATGGCGCAATACTAAATTCTTTCCCCTGATTTGATTTTGTGGCAATGTTATCTGCTGGATAACCTGATATTTTTTAATTTGCACCCTGGTTACAAATTTCTGCTAGCCCCCAGGTTAATTAAGCCTGACCACTAAAAAGGGGTCTAAAACAAGATTTGTACCCATGTGTCTGACCTTTAAGATTATTATTTGGGACAAAACTAAAGCCAGTAATTATGATGCGCTTTCATTCCCCGTACGGTTTGAATAGAGTTTACTTGTACCCACAAGATGGCAGCTATGAAAAAACACTAACAACCTCTATAGCTACATTTTCAGTTATATAACTTGCCAGAATAGATGCTGTTTCCACTGACCTTGTATTTAAAATCAAATCAAAGCTAAAAGTAACTAAATTAAAGTTACAACAGAATGAAATCAAAGTAAAACAGACATTATTAAGAAAAAAAATGTCATTTCAATATATTTATTATAATGGCTATGACCACAAATATTGAACTTCCTTTTCTCCAATATGGTGGTATTCATGGATATTTCTCTGATGCAATCCGTAAAAATCCAAGAGTCCACCAATCCAAATTAAAATTCACTTTATTGAATGTCTGAATTAAAATGATATTTCTTGATTAATGATTCCAGCTCACTCCATTTTGTTAATGGCTCAGTGGATGTTGTCAAAGAAAAGCTTATTTCCAAAATTTGATTCGATTCTAATGGTGCGTTTTGTGAACAAACGTTTGTATCAAAGTGTCTCATAGGCTACTTTGTTGTCAAATCTGTCTGTTTACAAAATTCTTGCAGAGAAGCTAAACCTGCATGTAAGACTATTCATACGATATAATCAAATTGTTTGATGTATACTTCTGTGTAAAAAAATCCCAAAATCTAAATCTACTTACCACTTGGAATATACCCAGAAAAGACCCAGGTTTACCCAGAAAAACCTTTTTGATCAAAACTAAATCTACTTACTTTAGTAGTGTGTATGACATCTATTTATTTATTTATTACAATTTAGAGGACTGATCCCTCAGAGGTATACCCAACAGTGGTTAACCACTCTACTAGGGGTATCCCTCGAAACTGACCGGGACGGCTTGGGACAATCAGGGGTTACCACCCTACACTTCTCGACACTGACTGTGATATACATGTATAGGTATGACTCTCTGTACATGGGACCGATGGCTTAACATCCCCTCCGAAGGATGAGATATTCTCTTGGTTCATTTGCCCAAGTCCAAATGAACCACAGGGAGAGCGGAGCTCTGTATAGTTCTTATACAAATTAAATCCAGAATTCAGTACGCGATTAAATCCCGGCTAGTGGCCCTGCACCAAAGGCGGGTAGCTCCTGCACCAAAGGCGAATATCCTAACCAGTGGGTCACGCTCTCCCTTGTAATCTGCTTTTCTTCAATGCACTCTGCCATGCAAGACTTTCATACTCAAGAACAATGTAATCAGGATACCTGATTATGGAATCCTCTTTTACTCAGTGTGTTCCAATTCAGCTCTTCAGGCTTACTGGTGGAAAATGATATCTTGAGAGTCGTATACACATCTCCCTTAAAGGTCCGTGGCCCGATCGATAATAGCCTCGTCCAGGGACCCCAGATTTTACCGGAAGTGGTCAAAATGTTGTTATCAGAATAAATCTACATTTTTCTCATTACCCGCTGAAATCTTAGTGCTAAGGATGTTTTGGTTTGGATGTTATGAGCAAAATTATGCCCCATTTTGGTCGACCAATATAATTTTACAGAGTATGGGGATTACAAAATCATGCTTTTATTTCTCACTTGAGTTAAATCTCGGCGCGAAACTTTACAGATGGGGTTTTTGGGTAAGGTCATTCTATCAAGATGAAAAATTTATAGACTTAATCGTGGGCATCCCCCCTTTAATCTTTATGATTTATTATCATTCAGCAAAGAAATGCACAATTATTTGAATGAGAACATTCACTTAAACAAGTTACAAAGGACAAAGAGTATGTGGCTTTATTGGGCCACCAGCCTATGCAAGAAGGACCACTTTGCATTCAGTGTCACACTGGATGTATGTTGCTATGTCTCTCGTCAACAAAAAGGCAACCTAAAAAGGTGAACTGATAGGTAAGGCAGCCCACGCATTATATTCTTTGAATATAGAGAGTGCAAAAACCGCGAAACTGCAAAATTCTAGTGGATTTTTTTGCACAGGAGTATAATTGATAAATGAATTTCGTGCTCGTAACTTATCTCTAAGTATGCTTCAGAATTACTTTACCAAAAACTATTTTTCTGTGATCTTAATATTAATAGTTATGACACATGGCTAGTATCACAAATTGATGTGGCAATATTGAGTTATTTGAAGCCATAGCTCTAATAAGATTTCCATAAAATAAGCTGATTATATCACACACGCACACCAAATGTAATGGACAAGATTTACACTTTGAAATCCTTATTGTGTAATGTGAAATCAATTTGAGCATCAAGATACGGCCAAAACTAATCATCGTCATTCTAAGCACACCAGTATTAATCACTAGCCAACAGTGTAACAACCATAGTCGACTCACAAACCCGGCTTGATCAAGAGCTAAACTAACTGCATGATTACTCTGCAATTTATCTTGATTATCAACTTGATTAATGCGTGGAAATTTGACATGCTATTAAAATCTGCAATTTCATATCGCGGGTAGTTCTGATTGATAGCAAGGTGGTGGATAATAAATTTGACACAATAGGGGACCAAACAATCCAGCCGTAGCTCATGAGGAGAGAGAAAAGTAGCTGCCATGCGTAGAAATGGCAGTGATGAAAATGGGAGATTGTAAATCAAAATAAATGAAATAGAGAGCATAACACCAAGTATATCAGGAAATAATGACACTCTGATTACTTAAAATTTTTTTAAGGAATTAGGAAATGTTGTTCTGCTTGTGTTATTGTACACATTAAGACATGTATGTACCTTAGATGTATAGGTTAAAACACATCTGTTTTAATTTCAAAATCAACTCCCTCATGTAATAATGAACTGTAACAAGGTCAGTTTGGGTAGGGGAAAATAGGTCACAATTTACAAATTAAAAGTACTATCAGTGATTTGCTAAATCAGAAAATCAAAAATTTATAAAAATCAGATTTTCTGCATGTTGCAAATTCTCAAAAGCAACCTAATAAGACAGATCGGATATTTTAGTCATTACTGTCCGTACGGACACTTACTACAACATGGTATTTGAATGGAAAAATCAAAATCTTTGAACACTGCTGTTTCCTCCTTTCCTGTTGATTTTTCAGTTGGAAAAGATAACTTAAGACAATTCTACAGCTTATCCTTCACTTTTAAGGTATTTCTGCAAAATTATTTAGACTCTTTTGGGTGGAACACTGAGAGTGCCTTTAAACTTGAAATTCAGCTCGTCTGATTTGGCGTTTTCATTATATGTTAACCCTACTATAATTCTCCACTTGGGTAGCGACCCACATTTTGGTGACCAAATGTGACCTTGGTGACCTCATGTGACCTTGGTGACCTCTGTCCTTATTCACAAACCGTGATGGCAGATGATGCATAAGTTTGGTGAACACTGTATTTTTAAGGTAAAATAAATTTGATCTTTCGAGTGCCTCTACAGACGGTGTCACCCAAGCCAGAGGATATTTCTTACCTTTCCTACAATGTTAGTTTTTCTAGCATGATTTAGGCTGGTAGAGCTATCAAATGCGGCAGTGCAACCTTCAGCCCACTAAGCCCCTGGAGTTCTTAATACAGATACATAGATGTGCTGCTAATATGGTGTCATTTTCAGCCTTCTGGTATCTATTGTCCTTTTTATGGCAATTTTGGTTTAAATAGAGATTGCTCACTTTTTCCGCGTTTTATAATATTGTCATTATACTAACCCCATTTTTTCTAATCTGGAGCCAAAATTTCTCAATTTTGCAACAATGAAAAACTTTGCTATTTCTCTTTTCAAAAGTTTTAAAAAATTGTGTTAAAGGCTGACTCAGAGATTTCGAAATATATAGATTTTTGTGTAATAATTAAAAATAGTCAACTAGAACTAAGATAGTCACCTAAAATGCTCAATTCCAAGGTTTGAGATTAATCATATTTTTCATTTTCTTGCAGTACACATTGATGGTATATATCTATTCGTGTTTGGATACGTTCGGCCCTGGAGTTTTGGACCTATTCAATTCAGGCGGAGAGGGAAAATGAAATAATTCCAATGCACGTGCCACACCGGATTATCTGAAAAAACTTAACAGTCATGATGCTGCACCTTATATACACCAATAAACAAAGGGGGAGATCAAAGGATACCCCCGAAATTAAGTGTCCAGTTCTTGGTTGAGATGCATCCTTTGAGTAGTCTACCACATTAAAGAGGAATTTCTGCTCCTTTAATTGTCCCTATTGAAATTGTTAGGGGTAGACTTGATGTACAAAGCTTCCATGAGTTCCTTTCAGTCCAATTAGTGTTCCTGCCCAAATTTTAATCTTGTCCCAGTCAATGTTATGTTGGTCATTCCACACGTGCTCGGCGATGGCCGATTTCTGTGTTTGCCGGTCTGAGTCGCTTTCTGGTGTTCATCGGTTCTCTTTTCAAATGATTTTTCTCAATTGACTGTTGCCCCATTTATGTTTACCCAAGTCTAGTCTGAACATAAGAAGGTCATGCTTTAATGCAAGGAAATCATTTAACACAGGGAGGGAGTGTATAAGGAAATGTAATCTGTTGTACTGGCTTGTGGTAACGAGCAATATATTCTCTGACACCTAGCATAATTTTCACACAAAACTATTTTAATAGTAGCTCGACTGCAAACTTGTATGCACCTTCAATTTGTTTGTATGAATACCGAATTTGATAAAATATACTGCCAAATTCTTTGAAGTTGAACCTTCAATTGAAAATTCTTTACTTCAACTCAATCAAAATAAAAGACAACAAACAGCAGCCTTTTCATATCTGTGCACGATTCTTTAATGTAATTACAACTTCACCATTGTGACTTTGGCAAGAGTAACAAGCTGAATCTAAATTAACTTTTGATGACCTGTGCTATCTTTTGAAATCCAATCAATTCTGTGTGCATTTTCTAAAAATCCACTGCTCCTATGTAATATGGTAATGTGAGTAAGTTTCAGTATTTACAGCTACTAGTAAGTTTTTGATATTCCTTAAAGGGATGGTCAGCGATCTGATGGTAACATAACCTCTTCTGATTTGCCCATAAATTTCTGCAGGGGACTACAAAATAAAAGTATGGTGAAAAGCTGAAAACTCTAGTTGATTTTGACTCTGTGTTTGAATTTTATGAGTATTTCTGGCCTTTTCAAAAATTGAGGTAACTTCCATGAAAAGTATGAATGTTCCTTTAATGGTGTATTTTATGATCCTAGCCCCTCATCTTTTGTTTATAGCGTCAACTAAAAGTCACAAGACGGGGTTATTTGCAAAATTTCAGTTGATTCTGATTGTGCGTTTTGATGTTATGAGCAAGTGTTTGTATCACAGTACCACCAGTGGCGGCGCCAGACCTCTTTTCTGGGGGGAAAACAGTGGGAAAAGTGAATTTTTTTGGGGGGGCAAAGTGAAATTCTGTGGGGGCAAAGTATCAAATATTGGGAGATTTTTTAACCAATTTTTGGCCAAAAATCGCTGAGGGGGGGCAAACTAGGGGGTAAGAAAAAAATGGGGGGAAGCCCCCATGCCCCCCTGTGGCGCCGCCACTAGTACCCCTGACCACTGGTCTTGAATTTTGTCCTTTAGACACAAAAATACAAATTACAAATTTCTTCTAGAAGAGATCAAATTTGCATATCTGATCATCCAGCATACTAGATAAGGCCAATTTGTTTTAGGTAAGTCAGGGGAGGAGGCAATGAATGCCCTTCAATGTTGCTTCCATTTTCTGCAGTTCAGTTTAGTACCAATTATTAACTCACAGATATGAAGCATGAGTGTTTACTAGTTCCACCATAAATTAGCCTGCATTGAATGAGAATAGATTTAGTTCACAATCTGAACACAATGGTGCCAAGAGTGTAATTCATTGGTATTCAACCATGGACCAAAACCCCAATCACTGGGAATTGACCGTGGCTGTCGCGATTCCCTGGTATCAGATTTTTACGTTCATTTCCATCACCCTCCGTTTGGCCTTCCGCGGTTGGGAATATTACAAACCTTCGCCAGCTAATGTCACATAACCACGGCCCCATAATGATGGGCATAGAGCACCCGCTATTCTTTGCATAAACTATGCTTGCATAATGAGCTATGCATAGCAGAGATAGCATGTTACAATAAGTTTTTGACTCATCTCCAATGGCGGTGCCCCCTGAGGTGTACCAATTTGCTGTAGTCACTTCAGGGGCCTGTTCCCCACAAATAATTGCAATATCAGTTATTTTAAATATTGGCCTCTTTATTCATCTTTTCCTAACATAATATATTTAAGAAATCAGAGTAATGGTTTGTTTCTTTTTCCCTACTTCCAGGTTGGGCATGTCGAAAACGGCGACCCCAATGGGCTGCAGCCAGAAATGCTCATCCGTTAACTGCGCCGAAGACAGGTGCCAAGTTTGTTCAAGGAAAATACCACTTTCTCGGCGTGAGTTTGTCCCGGCCGACTTGGAGAAGAAAGACGAACTCTCACTACCGCAGTCCCGGGCACGGACTGCATCCTGCAGCTGAAACACTGACCCATGATGCATGACAATAGAGTCGTATAAGCTACCGTAGTCTCGATTGTCAAGGGCACAGTTCAGTCGTGTGACCCTTTTATGCATCAGTTTACTGAGAAACGTAACTTGGGTATGAGAAACGGTAACCCACGATATTTGAAGGGCGACATGATTTTGATAAGCTGAAAAGGTTAAAATGATTTGGAGATTGGAATATGTAGAGAGGTAAGATCAGAGTCATTGATTTTAGGGGAGTTCCGTAACCTGACCCATCTGACGCACTTTTTTCTGACACACTCATGATTTGGAAACCCTTCACAGACTATGTGCTTTAGCACATGTTTATTCTGTTAAGGTTTCCAAATTCATAAATTCATAGGGGTGTCAGAAAAAAGTGTGTCAGATGGGTCAGGTTATGGAAACGCCATGATTTTAGGCCTCTTTATGGCAGGATCAGTTCACAGACCTGTATGTATGTATGTATGTCAAGTAAAAGATTGACCCGATTGCGCTGGACTGAAAGTCACTCGGAGTTCACAATGTTTTCAATTTTTTTTAATTTCATGTTTTTTCATGACAATATTCAGAATCAGCATGAAAATTGCATTCAAATGAGTACAAACAAGCCTAGTCTTAGAGTAGTGAGTTTTGAGATGGCTTCCCAAATGACATTGGAAGCCATCTCAAAAACCACTGACTTATAATTATGTGTTAACCTGCACAGAATTCAGCAGGGTTGAAAGGGGTATAGTCCATTTCCCTATCTCCGTGCAGTGATGTCATAACCTTCACGCAGTTTTTACGCACGGGTCAAGATATGTCGTCTTTGTTCACGCGTGTAAAACCATCAAATATCACGCTGACGTCTGCACGTAAGTAGGGAAATGGAGTATAGGTTAAGGATATGTGAGACTAAGGATATGTGACAATGTCAAATGTCAACGAGATTGATGATAATATTTTATCATGAGTAGATCAGGGAGGGGCTATCTCCCGGGACTATCTATGGCCCTTTATTCTCGATTCTGTATTTTCAAAATGACCTATAAGGCTGTATCAAGAAACTGATATTGATAAGAGTTTAGGTACCCATGGGGATTTTCCTTAGTCATGTATGATCAATGTTATTGAATATGTCTAAGAAGATTGGGGATATATAGTGGTTAGTAGATCAAGGTTTGTCTTTCTTTGATTTTGTATTCACATTTTCCAGGCTGAGCTCCCTGACCTCTAGCTACCTATGAACCACTGAGAATAATTAGTTTTAATGCAGAGGTTCATGTTGTGGACCCCTCTACCCAAAAATGCACTCTGATGCTCCTTAACATGGTATGCTTGACTATTATTTAGTGCACCAAATCACAAAGACATCAAAGGCAAAATGGCGGAGCTACAATTGTCAAAATCTGGGGAGCATGGAAGAGTTAAAAAAGTGCATTATGAGCAAGCAGAGGTATTTATTCTCAGAACTCTTTACTCAAGTAGGATTATTATCTCAAGTGAATTAGCATATGTAATTTTAGCAACTATATGGGTGTACTTGAGTAAAAAGTTATGAGAACCATTATAACATACAATTCTGCTTTGTGCCTCCGCTTAGATGATCCTGGATCCTCCACTGGACACGAAAACACACATGAACCCTGCTTGTAATACAAATCACTGAATACATCTGAGATATAGCAATATGGAAGTATTTTGATGGGCACAAAGGGCGAGTAGGTCAAGATGTTGTCAGCTCATACTCAATTATTCTCATTCTCAAAGACACAGTTCAGTGAATTGTATATACCTCTGTACTAAGAAATTTACCTTGGGTATGATAAATGGTTTCCAGAATGCACAATGTGAGCTCACATAGTCTCAACATCCAGGGCATGGGTCAATGACCAGTATAATCTGTTAATGAGAAATCGACATTGGGTATGATAATATGGTACACAGAATATAAAAATCCGAGTTCACATGATTTGTAAGTTGGTGAATGTGACCTAGGAGAAAAATTGTAGTGAGTAGGCTGGGGTTGTAATATGCTTCTGTATTATCATTTAACAAGTCTAACTTCAACAGGCTTTTTGTGTCGCCTGCCCTAAGGCAGGAAGACACATAGGGATCACTTTGTCCACTGTTGTTGATGTCTTGTTGGTGTCTGTTGTTGATGTCTGTTGTGAAAAGGGTTAACATTTGCCTGTAATATCCTTATACTTTGATGGATTTAACCAAAATTGGGTCACAGGTGCAACATGGCATCCCCCACTTGTTGATGAGGTCAAAGGTCACATGCCAAGGTCAAAGGTCATGTGAGGTCAAGTGGCAAAATAGGCTGAAAATGTAAAATTGACCTCATTTGAAAAGTTGTAGTTCAATTGGAAACGAACTTCAGTCATAGGTTCAACATGGAATCCTCCACTTGTTGATGAGATCAAAGTTCACATGCCAAGGTCAAAGGTCACGTAAGATCAAGTTGTAATATAGGCTGAAAATGTAAAATTGATCTCATTTGAAAAGTTGTTCAGTTCAATTGGAACCAAACTTGGTTTGGAGTTTACATGCAAACTCTCATTTGTTTATGAGGTCAAAGGTCATGTTAGGCCTATCATTCACTAACCGCGCCGGCAGGCGACACAAGCGGTCCGAGGACCGATGTATTTTTATTATCTGGATGCCAAGCGATTTTTACCCTATGGTCCCCGACTTCTTGCGCCCGATGGGACAGAAAAAATGGGACCCAGCTGCCGTTTCTTTTATGGTGGCTGGGTTTTGTTGAAAGAAGCAGAATGACTTCAGAATAAGCAGAATAAAATGGATGTAATTCATTAGCATAGACTCCTGGGGCCCGTTCCCCAAAGTCTTGCGTAACCCTACGTGTATACTAACTCATCCGTATGTCCTACATAACAGACCTTTTCATACCAACTACACCGTGCTTTGGACAAATTGGTCCACTCAGGCATGACATAGTATGCACATAGATTTACGACTGAGTTTCGGGAACGGACCCCTGGTCCTGAAAAGGCACTGCCTGGTTCCCTGGAAACTATAACGACCAGGAGCAGTTTTTTTTTTTTTTTTGATTAGATTTTTGGCTCCTGGTCCGAGTTAACTTAATAAAAAACCTGAAATTCGTAATATCAGTGACATACCTATATGTGTGAACAGGAGAAACTGAACTCTTTGGTTTCTGGGTAGTAATTGTTATTCCATTTGAAATCTGTAGCACTTTGGAAAATTTTGATTGAATTCTACCACAGGGGAAAGTTTAGATTACACTTGAAATAACCCATTTTATGGTAACAGGGGATATTTCGGTAATTTAAGTTAAAGGTATTGTATACGTGGTATCACAATTATATTGCCTAGAAGTAATGGAAATGAGTCGAAATGGCGGGTTGCAATTTAATTTGCCCGTGTGAACTAGGTTTCAACAAAAGTCAGGTGAACATGGAATCAACTTTGAGGTAAAAAGCCAAATTCCTCCCCTCACCCATGATGAGTCGGCTGAGTAACAAAGTAAGAAAGCCCATAACATATATGAGGAGAATTTTTAAGGCCTTTGTTGAGGGGGAGAAGGGCAGAGGTGTGGCAAATTAAAGGCCAAAACTTTCTAATTGTTAAAAGGGAATTTTAAAGTATAACAGGTTTCCTAAAGTCTGGACATAGCTTCACTTTCTCATGGGGTTGTCATAATCTGACCAGATATTCCTAACCAACTTCTCCTGAACACTACAAATTCAACAACCTTTGCAGAATAAAGCTGTAAAGGTTGTCAAATTCAGGGGAAGGTGATCAGGTAATTCTGGTCAATTTTTAGGTCAAGCCCCTTCTCACCTGTGCACCCACCTCCCAAACTATTGATAAGCAATTTTTTTAAAGTATCTGTCACACAGGTTGGTGTATAGAAGTAATCGACACATTGTATAATTACTAAATGTTGCAGTGACCACAAAGAGTTTGGGTTATGAGTGAATCTTTAATGAAGGGTCTATCTTGGTGTAATTCATGTTTCATTTTAAGTGTTTTCACCTCTATGTCAAACTTACCCATCTTTCTGAACTCTGTTCAGTACTTTGAAATGGTTTCTTTTCCACTTGTTAGAATTTTTCAATCTTTTTCAAAATTGGGCAAGCCAAAGTCAACACTCATAGTACACTTTCCATACACATTCCCCATTGTTTTTCTTTGACATACAGCTGTTTTGTGTCACTAAACTGTACTTGAACTATATTAACTCACTATTAGACTTTTGCACAAGTACCAAAGGTCATTATTCGGCCCCGACCATAATTTCAAATAGGTAACAAAGGGTTACAAATGTAATCACCGATTTGCACCCATCTGTACAACAGAACTGGTCTTGGGGCTTTGTGTAGCCTCTTTGTTGCTCTTTCAATACCTTCACATAAATGAGAGCTAGTCCAGATAGCAGTAGAATCTAGTATAATTAGTGTGAATATTGAGGGCAGCAAGCAAGAGTAATCACTGATTTGTACCCAACTGTACAGCAGAACTGGCCTTGGGCCTTTGCATATCCCCTTGGTTACTCTTTCAATACCTTCACATAGGTGAGAGCTATCTAGTATTATTAATGTGAATTTGTGAGCAGCAAGCGAGATGCAACTGGCAGTGCCATATTCTACCCAGAACCTATGATGTGGCAATCAAGAAAATTCCAAGGCATCTCTCACATCAAAGTTCAACCCTATTTTAGGTCAATGAAAGATCAGTCGACAGGGGCATAACAGGGGTCACTTTTCAGAGGGGGGAAATTCCCAGTTTCGAGGCAGATTTTCCTGGCTGGAAGTGAAAATTTCAAGCTAAGACTTTTTTTTTTTTTTTTTTTTCTAACATGGCCCACTTTTTGAGACTGGGGACAGCTATGGGTAACAGCTATGCAGTCACACACACACACTTTGAACTGTACACCTTAAATACTAGGTTTTCTCAGATCATCTTCATATTGTCAGCATACCAAGCATGGTAATTACAAGGGTGACCAGCTTCCCAGTGAGAAATCGGCACCCAACAAAATTCACCGCCCAACACTGACTATTTGCATAGAACCACCTGCCATTTTTTCCCTGCAGAAAGAGATATGTACTCGGCCTGAAAAATTTAAATAAAGTGATGGACACTTCTGATTTAGATATGTGATGTGATCAAGCAAAATGAGTCTGAAGTCGGCCAGTTTAAATTTTTACTTTTTCATGTAACTGTATGCACCATTTAAAAAACTACACTTTGTTGAAACCCCCATTGAAATTGATCAATTAATTCCAAAGATATAATCAGTTGAAGGGTGGCCAAAACAATAGGAAACAAAAGACATTTTCTCCTTTGTTTGGCTATATCTCAAAATCAATATTTGCGACTTCCGACTCATTTTGCTTGATCACATCACGTATGCTCCTTTAAAGTGACAGGAGGAGATTTGTTAAGAATACGAATTTCTCTCAAATTTCACTGGTTCGGTTGTAGACCACCTACCGAGAACGTTTCGAAGGTTTATTGGACAAACAGGTTCAAACGAAAACCGCAAACCTTATTTTGAACTTGCCTGCCATCGTAATCGTTCCACATAGAAAACCATGCTCTGACTTTCTGTCGTGCACGACAAAAACTACTAAATCATTATTTTATTACATAAAGATGGCGTATTCGGCTTATTCACTTCAGGTGTGATCTAATACATTGATAAGCATTCCAAATATGTAAAAAACCGGGGTTCGAGAAAAATTGGGGGTGCTTCTTCCTGGAAATCTCCTCATCTCTCTTTAAGTAGAACCCTAACAATAATAATAATAATACACTGGCTTTTGTAAAGTGCCATTTCATCAAAATCAAAGCCCTGTTGCCTATTATTATTCGCCGCCATCAGGAAATCGTCACAATTTCATTGCGCTTCACCTTAGACGGCAGGCGGCCAAGCGCACAATCCTGACAGCACTTAGCTTTGTAATATTCCCCCTATTTAGCTAAAACTTGCAGCCATTTTATGCAAATCTGAGCTTTTGTTCGGGGTCAACGTAGGGATGTGACCCACTGGCACTAATTTTAACAATGCCTAGCAGTAGGGTTGGTTCGGTGGTAATTAGAGGGTGGAAATCTCAAGGTGGATTGGTATCTACTGGTGCAGTCTCTTGAGGGCACACTTTGAACTGTACACTATGGCTATTGTGTTATGTAATAGAAGTCAAGGTCAAAAGCATATTATTCGCCTGATATAGAGCACGTTAGAATAAGACCGTTGCCAGGTTAACTGGCTCACGTAACTTTGGTATCAAGATATGATCACATGTAAAACGCACAAATCCTTATCGGCATAATTCATAATTTGGAACAGGTACAGGAGCCAAGGCGTTGAACCAGGAACAATGGCATACTAAGGTTAGTAACATCAGCAATTGATTGGGGAGAGTCTGTACAATCTCTGTACAAAACACTTTGAACTGAACTCTGAACTGTTATTGTATTATGTAAATCTTGTCATGGTAACATGAAAGTGCTTGAAGAGGAATGAAGTTTGGCTGCAGTGGATCCAAATCTAACAACTTCATTCCATATTCAATGTGAGGAAATGGAATTCAAGTTTGTAATTTGAATTGAGAAATTTCGCCGATGTAGAGCATGTTAGAAAAGGACCCGTTGACAGGCAACTGGCTCCACAGGATAACTTGGTTGTGACACTGATCCATATGATCACAACCCAAATCCTATGGCATATCATAATTTGGAACAGGCACATGAGCCAAGGCTTGAACCAGTAACCAATGGATACTAACGTGTACTACATCAGCAAATTGATGTGATAGCTGTACAATCTCTTGACACTTTGAACTGAACTCTGAACTGGTTATTGTATTATGTAAATCTGTCATGGTAACATGAAATTCTTAAGAGGACTGAATGCAGTAGATCAAAATCTACAACTTCCATATTCTCAAGTGAAGGAAATGGATTCAAGTTTGTATTTGAATTGAGAATATTTGCTGATGTAGAGCATGTTAGAATAAGACCGTTGCCAGGTCAACTGGCTCACGGTAACTTTCGTTCGTGCCACTGATCACATTGATTACCACACAAATCCTATGGCATAGCATGATTCAGAACAGGTGCATGAGCCAAGACTTGAACCAGTAACCAATGGATACTAACGTGCACTACATCAGCATCACAAATAGCTGCTCTGAGTCATATCATTACTACTGCTGCCTCTAAACACTTGACCTATGTGTGGTGAAGGAAATAGGCCTATTTAATAATTATATTATTCAAATGAAACGGATGTAATATAGTATATAGTTTCATACAAATGATGTAATCATTTTTGAAGATTAAACTGAGGTAGCAAATAGTTTACTTTTTTTAATTGACAGATCATCATGTGGGTGTAAGAAGGTGGTAAGTGTGTAAGTTTAATAGCTGCCATGTGATTAATTTGTATACCATGTACGGAGAAAACAAATTTTATCTTTCTGAGCCAGTGGCTCTTCAAATGGTTCTTCAGGTGACCACAGTTTTTTTTTTTCACCACCAGAAGAAACCATTTAAAGACCCCACTGGACCAAAAGACTTGGAATAAATATATCTGTGATGGGAATCCGGGTTTAATGGAGCTTATTGAACTTATGGACCTTTTTGTATTTCATATGCGAGATATTTTTTACCCAAGCACGTTCAATTGCATAGTTGCTTTAATTGTCAGAACAATAATTGCAGTGGATTTCATCAATCAATGTAATTGATTTATTGGATATATTATCTATTATATCAATGTATTGATATATTGATACCTGTATTCAATTGATGAGTGAAATGTCTTATGAAAAAATCGCTACCAATGTGATATGACACCTGTTTCATTTAAAGATCACCACCCATTCAATATGTATACATGTAAACCCAAGACTTGCTGGGTTTGAGGGTAATTCTTTAATCATGATAAGGCACTGTGAAACTTCATTTTTCTATCATAGACAAAAAAATACAGGTGTTTGGCCCTTTATTCCCACATATTGATTAACTATTGAATTTAAACCTACATTCCCAGTTGTCTAGGAATATAATTTTTAATAAAAAATATTAAAGAACAAAATTTGGTGATGTATTTTTGTTTTAATTGGGAGAAGTAATAATGTCTGGGAGTAGTAACCTGAATTGGAATGGGTGGGAATGTTACTTTATACCCCTGGATAAATATAACAATACCAAACTTTTTTAAACTTAGCAATAGAAAATTTTGGGAGGAAAATGAATTTACTATTTTCCAAGATAGTGCTGACATATATTTAGCAAAGTTTGCACCCTATTAACAATACACTTTGCAGATACATTCACTGATATTATATAGAGTGTTCATTACAAATGACGATTCAATTGGATTAAGTTTTCTCCCACAGTTTGAATTAATTTGCAATAATTAGCAGCATTTTAGAAGTTGTTTATAGTAGCATGCTGATACTAAAACTCCATCAATGACAGTACTAGCAATTCTATTAGAGGCGGAACACCCAATATTACTCTGTCCAGCTCGAAGTATGAAGTAGCGGCGCTGGCCGTATACATTTTTAACGACTTTCAGCGCGCGCGTACGCAAAGTACAAAGTGCAATACAACTGGAACGACGGCACTGGGTATATGCGCGCGTCGTCACTTCATACTTCAGACAAGACAAAGTATAGGTGTCCACCTTTTATTTCAGTCTGAATTGGGTCTTACTGTAAGAGGCAAACATAGTGACGGTTGTCAAGTAATGTAGTCTATTTCCATAGTAGATATACTTCAAATCATGATACTTTTACCAACATCTAATAATTCTTCGTTTTATTTTGAAATTGTGTTTGTGGATATTTTAGCATATTATTCTTATTACCCAGGTAGTGTTAGATTTTGTACATGTATATGAAATTGAAAGAGTTGCATTAATGTAAAATTATTTTGGTTACAGATTTTCCAAGATAAACAAATTTCTTAATAAGTGAGTTTTTGCTATTGGTCTTTTGTGACCACAGGTGTAAATGTCATAAATAAAGGGATATGTTTCTGTTGATTATTGTTCATTAGGAATGAATGATGTTCATGAGATAAATTAATACATTAAAATATTTATACAAGAATGTATAAGGAAAAAGAAGAGAGTTAAAGTCCATTCATACTTCACTGTATTGGGCGTTGCATTAACGTAGTAGTAGTAAAAGCTAAGTTTTAAATCCGGATTTGTCCCTGCTAATGGGGGTGGCTGGATTCACATCACATTCACAGCAATACTGCTGTGTGAGGATTTATTGGAGCAAAAGATAATTGACCGGAAGCCTTTCCTGACGTCAATGTGCTGGATGGCAGCCGTTAGCTCTCCAGAAAACCGACGCCTTGTAGTAAATCTTAGTTTTTAGTTCTACCAGGGTAACCAGCTACCTTCCTCATCGGATTTCCTTAGTAACCCGATGGGGGTGCCGGTTTAGCCACCGATAACCCAGCCCTGGGACAGGTAGTTCTGGTTACCGGAACCATAGCAGGCCAAAAAAAAAAATCTGACTTTCATCGAAAACCTTCTGCCACAACTCACTGCATATCCAGTTAAAATGAGTGTGGTACCGCAATTAGTTTGGGCAACTTACCGCAATGCAGATGGAGTGTAGTATGAAATGAACCTTAATAGAGAGATAATAATTGCTGGTTATTGGGCAGCTATGAAGCAGAACAAAGTGACTATTAAACTAAGTTGAAATCTTTTATCAAGTGAAAGAAACCATGGTCAGACTTCAAAAAGGCTTTTATGCATAGAAACAAAGTTTGCTTATTTATCACATTTAAGTATACCTACCAGTGATCATCTACTCTACAAGTTGTTTACCTTGAAATGATTAGGATGGTAGCTGGCGGAAAATGAGGGAATTAAGCACCTATCATGATTGACTAAGTCTTTAAGGTCCATTAATACCTCAAAACCTTCTCTGACTCAACATAGCAGCAACAGAGTTGAAATTGCATTGTGATGCTTCTGTGGTGAGTCAGAGATGGTTTCATCCATTTTCACTGCACTGCATTGCCATGCAGTGAAGTATGAATGGACCTTTAGGTAGAATATGAAGAGAGTCTATTGTATACTTTATCTGACAGAGGTGTATTAAGTAAAACCATTGCCTTTGCACGGCTATTTGGCATGTAAATCCTGCAAGCCAATATGCATGTGAGATTAACTACGAATCCACTCTTTCTTGAGGTTTCCCTTTAACAGAATGCATGTTAAGTCAAAAATCACAACATTATTCATTCCTGTAGGTAGGTAAACCAAAGTTTTAAATCCGGTTTTATCCCCACTAAAAGGGCAGGCTGGATTCACCTCATGCTCACAACAATGCTGTGTGAGTATTTACTAGAATGAAAGATAATTGACCAGATGTCCTTCTTGTCATCAATGTGCTGGATGGCCGCCATTAGCTCTCCAGAGCCAATAACATTGAAGTAGATCTTTTTAGTTCTACCAGGGTAAGGCCACAAAAAAAAATTGTTGTATTGGAGTAACAAGAAATTTCAAATAGGTAGGGCGGGTGGCTTTTTTTTTTTTTTTTTTTTTTTTTTTTTTTTTTTAATAATGCATTACTACATCAAATCATCACACATAGTCTGTGTAATGTTATTAATATTGATACTTTTGACTCTTATTATTGAAAATCTTAAAGAGAAGTTGCCAAATTTACACCAGAACACAAAAAATATTGAGAAAATCGGTTAAAAATCAGGGTAAAAACAACTTGAAAAATAAGATTTTTGAAGATCAATGAAAAAAATTAGGGTAGGTATACTTTTGTACAGGGCTTGATTTTCAAAATTAGGGTCGGGCGGGTTACTCCAATACAACAATTTTTTTTTTTTTGTGGCCTAACCAACTACCCTCCTCATCGGATTTCCTTAGAAACCTGATGGGGTAACAGTTTAGCTCCCGACAACCTGGCCCTGGGACAGGGAGTACTGGTGACCAGGATACCAGTAGCAGGCCCTCAAAGAAAACCTGTCCCGAAACCTGTTTGTGCTGTTGGGATAATTGATAGGTGCATGAATATCTTTGACTTGGTATCAATCGGGGGACATGTTATCATTCTTTGAGATCAGAAAGGTACAGAATGGAATGCGCACAATACATATTACCCTTTTAAGGATGCAACGAGAGATTTTGAGGCACCCAAATATTGTGTCATACATAGTAATTTCTTCTAGATTTTAGGACAATCAATATGATTTCCTACCTAATATTTGGCTTTACAGAAGTGGCTCTTAATGAAAAGAGAAGGAAAAAAGGTGAAAAAAGCCGATCTTGATTTGCTTACTTATATTACAATTTATAAAACATGGTGAAGGTTCGTATTTGCTACTATACGAAATTAGAAATAAATTTCACAATTTTTTGTACCAAAGAAACATTTCTCAGGACTTAATCCTTTAGAGATGGGGATATTATTGATGAAGCATTACAATAGTGCAAACAATGTCAGGAATTTTCACATTTTTTTCCGGGACACCTGGTTAGGTGAAATCTCTCGTGAACCTTTAATTTATTGAAAATTTTGCTGGTTTCCTAGTAACTTGGAGTTGATAAGGTACTTGGGAAGTGAGAGTCATCATATTACTCTAATTGTACCACAGGAGTGTCGTGAAAGAGGATGTGAAAGTGGTTTCAGAGTGGTCTTAAGCAAAATGCTTCACGGATAGTACCAAAAGTTATTCAATGTCAATGAATGGACATGGGAGTACTAATTTGGTTGCCGCACCAGGACCAAGTAGGTCCAAGGCCACTGTTAAAGTGGAACAACCTAAAATTTGAGTTAATTGTTTTTAATATTGTAAAAATGAGACCAAATAGGTTGCGAGTGTGTTCAATATAAGTTCATATTTCACCAGACGGTGATCTTGTACAAAAATATGATTTTTAGATAATAAGACTATTTTGTCAAATTAAAAAAATAAAAATATTTATCTAGAAAAATGCCACATTCGTTAATTACAATTTTGTAAAATCAACAAGAGCATTCTAAACTTGCGGTGGAATCCCATAAAATTTGACAACAATTTTGGGAATTTGACGACAATTTTAGGGTTATTTGACCAAACCAAAAAATGAGTGTCTCAGTGTATAGGGGATTTGGGACGCAGAATAATCGGAAGCTTTTATTAACAATAAAAATTTAAAAAATGAATTTTTAATTTTCTCTGACAAATACCCCATTTGTGCAATTTGCAACATACAACATAATGGTTATATAGGCATCATGAAGGGGCTTTGAGTAGGTAAAGGAAGCAAACCCAAAGGTGACAACGTGTGTAAAGACTTAAAAATGGCAAAAATTTTCACAGGCATATGACCTTGCAAGATGAGGTTCAGATATACTGCCACCACTGACCTCTACACATGGATAGCGGGTCTGAGTCGCCGATTGAAACAACAGGAAGTTGCTTTTTCACCTTAGCAATATGGTGGGAAACATTGCATACACCTGCTGGTGCACATATTCCACACAGATGTTCTATTGTTATACAAAATTCCTTTAACTTATAAGGTGAAGCCACATTGTGCAGGGCAAAATGCAACTTCCTGTGGTTTCAATCTGCAGCTATTCAACGGTGCACCAGCAGGCTATCCATGAGTAGAGGTCAGTGACTGCCACGGGTGAAGGCCAATCAACCAAGAGAGGGCAGTATAACCCAAATGTTCCTTCATGTCAGATAGTACCAGACATCCTTATCTTGAATACCGATTGGAGCGTTAGTGGCAGCATTCTCTTATCATTGCTGCAATTAGTTATTTGATTTTCCGGTATATCTTGCAACAAGAAGAATTCCAATTAGTTTGAGACTTCCAAATCAATACTTAGGATGTTTTATCTTCTTTCTTCATTAAAAATTGAAGAAAAAAAAACTCCATATGGAGACTTCTATAACCAGCTCATTTCAACTCAGTCTGTATTATAATATTGGAATACAATGCCTTTGCATGGTTTAATAACATCATACATATCTTTGCTTCATGCTTTATAATGATATAGTGATCTGTCGTTTATTTTCTTTCCATATCGTGGAAGAATGTTCAATTTATTGGCATAACAATTGCTTCATACACAGAGCACTATGATAAGGCTGATTTTGAAATTTTTTTTTAAAACTGTTTAAAAGTTTAAAATTTTGTAAGCATAGCTGTGTCAATGTTATTAAGGGTACATCTTATGCTCCACATGAAATTTTCTGAAATTCCACAAAATTTAGGAAGGAAACTTAAAATCACAAAATTAAAAATAAATACAAAATTTAAGCAGGACAAATTGCGAAAAAAGATAACTTGCCGAATGTTTTACTTTAAATAAAAAAGCAGACTAGTTAAACGTCTTAAGAGTGCTGTGATTGTTGTAACACCTACGGAAGGGGAGATAACACAAAGTCCCACGAGTCCATCATTCGAAAATAGAAACGAAGAAAAAAAAAGAAAAAAAATTATATCCCCATAATAAATGTGAACTTTCTTCATTTTTATCTTCTTAACAGGTCAGTTGGTGAAATGTCTGAGTGTACAATTTGGACCACTTTTATCGAGCCCTCATCAAATCCACCAGCAATTTGAATACTGCCCTCAATCAAAGTTAGATAGCAAGCTCGAGTCCTCACTCAAACAGGGCGAGTTTCCTCTCCCATTTATATAGACTCCCTGATGCTGGTCGGTCGGTTTCAAGCAGTATCACAGATCCACTGTCATTAATCAATAGAGTGACTAATCATCATCAAACTTGGTAGGATAACAGCCCATGATGAATCATTGTGCTGTATATAGTAGAGTGACAGAAGTCATGTACAATAATGATTATTATAATTAGTTAATTTGCATATTTCAGTACTAATTTCTCATTAATCTATTTTGGTCATTAAGGTACCAAATCGATTGGCCGCTTTAGGCAGCCTGCTTGGAATGATCCAAGCTTGGGGTATCCACAAGCTTTGATTTCTACATCAATAACAACAACAAAAGAAGATAGCCCATCTATTGGCGAAGGCAAAATTTGGCATATGCGCAGGTAATTCTAGAAGCATTGCTACACTTATTTACTTAAAAAAAACATTTTATTTAAAAAAACAGGCTTTTTCAGCTAAAACGTACAAAAAAATTAAGGCTCAGCTCCCTTTTTGTTGTTGTGTCGCCTGAACAATGTTCATGTCGGCACATACTATCCAAATCTGTGTATGTCCGATGTCCGTCCGTATCATTCGGTTAACCTTTTTTAAAATGCTATGTAGCTAACCGCTATCCCCGATTTACTTCAACTTGATAGGATGATAGGTGAGGTGCCGCAATATTATGTGTATCTTTTGGGCTGCATTATTCATATTTCATGTATTGTTTTAGTTTTTTTGTTTTTTTTTTAATTAGCTTATTTCATCTTTTATCAGACATTTCGGTTAACCTTTTTTGAAATGCTCTGCTTGCTAAACGCTAAGGCCCGATTTACTTCATACTTGGTAAGGTTGATAGAGTGAGGTGCCGGAAAGATTTATGTGTAGCTTTTGCTGCATTATTTGCATATTCATGAATATTAAATTAGCTTATTTGGCCTTCAAAATGATAACCCTTTCCAGCAAGGATTGTGTGCAAGTTATCTGGGTTCCGTAAGGCGTATAAGGTGATGTACTTTGTGTGTAAGGAGTGGATAAATGAGTTTCTCGGCCTGATTAATGTGGTCATATGTCGAACAAGTCACATGCAAAGAACTAATTAATATGCAAAAATCAGCGTATCGCTATATTTTTGAACGGTACCTCGTATAGCAAAATGCCCTTCACTGCACGAAAACCCATTATGGTGTGCATCTTCTTTGCTATTAAAAGTTCATGATACATGCGGCTTATGTACGCAAATGAGCTAATCAATATGCGTAATTGCTGAATCGCTAAAATGGTCCATCAGATATGCGAAATTCCTTTGCTACATGCAAAACTATATACCATACATCTTGTGTGCGAATCATATGGAGGGGCGAGGGTGGGGTGTTGAGGAGGGGGCCAGGTTGGTTTTGGAGAGGGGGCAAGGGGTAGTGGTGGGAGGGGGAGGAGTAGGGTGTATAGTGGCGAGGTGGTGGTTCGGTCGGGAGGGGGTTGGGGGGGTGCTTCGTGAGGGGTCGGGTGGTGTGAGTCTGGGTGGATGTCCTATGTCCGTCCATAACCTTGTGCACACATCCTTGCTGGAAAAGGGTTATCATTTTTTGACCGGCCAATGTAAGCTAATTAATATTCAATGAATATGCAATAAATGCAGCCAAAAGCAACAAATAATATTCTGGCATCCCCCTCATGTTTAGGTCCGTCCTAGTTCGGTTAACTTTTAAAATGCTCTGGAAGCTAAACGCTATCCCCGATTTACTTCAAACTTGATGGATGATAGAGTGAGGTGCCGCAAAATTATGTGTAGCTTTTGGCTGCCATTATTTGCCTATTCATGTATTTTTACTTAGCTTATTTGCATATTTTTCAGACATTTCGGTAACTTTTTTGAAATGCTCTGCTGGCTATAATCCCATTTCTTTAATATTGGTAGGGTGATAGATTGAGGTTCCAGACATATTATGTTAGCTTTTGGCTGCAGTATTTGCATACTTCATGAATTTAATTAGCTTATATTGGCCCGTCAAAATGATAACCCCTTTCCACAAGGTCTTGTGTTTCAAGTATCTGGAGTTACGTAAGCCGTATCATGATGTAACTGGGTGGAGGAAGGCGGGATAAAGAGTTCTCGGCCCTGATTGATGTTGGGCATATTTCGTACAAGTTACATCTGCAAATGAAACTAATTAATATGCAAAATCACCGTAATTGCTAGATCTTGAACGGTACATCGATATGCCAAATCCTTCACTGCACAAATCCCTTAGGGTGTGCATTTCTTGTCTATTTGATTCAATAAACAGTATCCATCACATAGTAGCAAATGGAGCAATTATATGCGTATTGCTGAATCACTAAAATTGTACATCGGATATGCGAAATTCCTGTGCTACATTCATGCAAAACTAAGATTTGGTTACATAATCTGTGTGCGAATTCATATGGAAGGCGCGGGGAGAGCGGAGGGGTGGGGGAGGAGGGGGAAGGGGGGAGGGAGGGGGGAGGGCGGAAGGGTGGATGGTGGGACAAGGGGTCGAAGCGGGAGGGGGGAGGGGAGAGGGGGGGCGGGAGGAGGGGAGGGGGGCGGTGGGGGGGGGGGAGTAGGGACTGGGAGGAGGGTGGTGTGCATCTGGGTGAGGTCAGGAGGTGGCTGGTGGGGTTGGGGGTAGGTAGGGTTGCATAGAGGGAAGGGTGGTTGCATCGGCGAGGTGATTAATAGACCTTGGTGACTTGGTGACTTTGGACCTTGGTGACCTCATGTGGCCTGGTGTGAGCTCGGTTGGACCTTGGTGACCCCAGTGACCTTGGTGACCCCTGTGACCTTGGGGTGAACCCATATGAACCTTGGTGACCCCATGTGACCCCATGTGACCTTGGTGACCTCATGTGACCTTGGTGACCCCATGTGACCTTGGTGACCCATGGGACCTTGGTTACCCCATGTGCCGTGGTGACCCCCCATGTTGACCTGGGGACCACCATGTGACAGTTGTTGTTGACCTTGGTGACCCTGTTGACCTTGGTGACCCTGTGGGACCTTGGTGACTGTGTGACCTTTGTTACACCATGTGACCTTTGTTACCCAATGTGACCTTTGTTTACCCTATGTGACCTTTGTTACCCAATGGGACCTGTGAGCCCATTGTGACCTGGTGAACTCGAGACCTCATGTGACCTTGATGACCTCAGGTTGGACTTGGTTGACCTCATGTCACCTTGGGCCCATTCACAAATCGGTGTTGCCGGGGTAGGGTACAGGCCCGTGCCGGATGCGAGGGGGTGGGGGTGTCAGGGATGGGCGAGGGGGTGTCGTTGGGGGCAGGGTGCATCGGGGCGGAGGGGTGGGGTGACTCAGTGACCTTGTGACCTCATGTGACCTTTGTGACCCCATGGGACTTTGTAACACAGGCATTTTCTTTCTAATATTTGCCAAATTAAATAAACCAGGCGACACTTGTGGTTCGAGAAACGACCTTGTTTTTGCTCACTTGGTCAAATGAGGCAGAGCCAACCTCTAACGCATTGCTCTTGAAAAAGTACCTGTATCAAGCCGTTTTGAGATTTGCTGGAATCACAAGTTAAATGAAGTGCTATTAGTGCCCTCTCTTTGGTTACTGGAAAGCAAAGGATTTTGTAATATTTGTGTGTGTTTTTTATTTCTTGATAAATCTGCCATAACTAATTTGACAAGAAGATTACATGGATGCGAATTATAACAGTGTACACCTTGGATTTATGTACCACTGTCACATTGGATGTATGTACACATTTAGTAGGTACATTTCCCCCTTATGATGACAACAATTGTACTTGATGAACAATGTTTTACATAAAGCGGTTGCATAATTGCATAGAGTGACCTCACTTTGCTCGGCCCGCATGTGCTTTTGCTACACAGAAGCCTCCAGCGATCGTTGTTTGTTTGTTGGTAACAGTTTGTGAAGAAAATTTTGAAAGCACTCATGTTAGAAGGAAGTCAGTCCAACTAACTCCAGTCTTTATCAAAATTAAGGTTGTTTTAGCATATAAGGTATTTTTCATTCTTGTATAATACATGCAGGAATAATCATTTTAATGTGCCAAATATTTGAATATTTAGACAAAAAGTACATGGTACAGTTTGCACTCTTATAGAAAAATGGAGTATTTGACACCTGACTCTTACCAGTAGAATTGGAGATAAATCCATGGAATGTATACCATCCTGACTAATGTAGTCAACAGAATTGTACCTGAGTTGTTTTATGGATAGCTTAAGGCAATAATGACTGGTAGAATTAAGGATCGTTTTTTCAACACATTGTTGGATTTCATTCTCACATATCCACATGATATTAAGTGTTTCCTGTCTGTACATGATTGTGGAATGTTTTGAAATGGACAATGGCAACAAAAGAGAAAATAAACGTAAGTAGGTGGCAGGATCTAAAAATGCTTTGTATTATTTTCTTGTGGACTTAAAGGGCATTTTGTGATTCCAGCACCCTCTGAACTATTCGTTTTATTTGTTAATAGAAATCCTTGATGAATAAGCTATTCCAACGTTTGAGTTGATCCTGATCTTGCAGTTTTGTGTTATGAACAATTGCTTGGTTACACGGTCCCATAGGCCACTGTGCTGTAATATCTGTCCCGTTTACGGCCGAAAATACAAAATGCGAATATCTTACAGATAAATTTGCACGTAGGATTAGGAACACATGGATTCTAAGGCCTAACAATAGATTTAAATAAAAATCTCAACTTTTGAGGTAAGTCGGGGGACGGGTTGTGGATTATGAAATGCCCAATAAGTGTTGGTTTTTTTGTGTAACGGGGCTTTCTAAGGGGCCTTAAAACTAACATCATTTTCTCAAATTCAAAATGCCTATTTTGTCTTAAATTGCTAGTGGTAGATCATATCAATACCACCTTTATATGCTATTCTTTGTGAAAAAGACCACTAAAGCATTTTAAGTGGTCTTGAAGCTGCCATTTGCCACTGGTTGTATTCTAATAAGTCGGGATTCCGACTTGAATAGTAAAAAATTTTAGATTCATCGGTTTGATAAGATTGGTGCCAAATTGTTTCGTCTTACTGTACAGAAGCACAAAAATTATACAGGTCGCGTGTCAATGTGTTTGATCGAAATAGTCCGAGGGCTAAATATATGCCCCGATCGGTCCACGGGGTCTGATGGGACTACAGTCATATCTGTAAAAGTCTCACTTGAAAGGTTGAAACACCAGAAATATATTACATTTTCTTATTTAGTCTGACCCAAATGAACGATTTTAACACCCCATTTTGATATATAAAATTGGATCAATTAAGCCAAATTAATGGTAGAGCTAGAGTTGCCAAAAATATGGGCGAGACGCAGTCGAGCCCAATATTTAAAACTCCATAGCGAGAACCAATTAATATTGGGCGTTAAATATCCAATTTATCCATTTATCATGTTTTGGATTCGATATTTTCACACACGTAGGACTCCTCAAAACATGATTTAATTAACAAAATCGGACCATTCTATAAATTCGAAAAACAGCTGTTGGAAAATGTAAAGCAATTTCATTGGCTGATGCACGGGTTTAATTCGTTTAATTGAACCAGCCTAGTACGGCTGCGTTATTGAAGTTATTTTTGGCTTCATTAGTGAGCCTATTCTTAATCAGGCCGAGTCGGCAGAGCGGGCGAAAAAAATCTCCTTTGCACTCGGTTGAGCATTATTTGTTCAAAATTGGTCGTGTGAAAGTGTGGTATGAGCTCTTCAAGGTGAATGAATTTCGTTGGCAAAATCGGGCCTAGAGTGTGTATTTTTGCGTTTTGTTTTTGTTTGGCTGTGTTTTGTCGCATGTGTAACCCCGACCCAAGATTTACCAAAGTCAATACTCCGTGGGTGTTTGTGGTTGTATACGAACGCAGCCGTTGTAAGCGTGATTTTTAATAGCGACACCTAGATTAACTAGCGTTCAAATGACACGACCAAAGAATCATGCATGATTTTGTTCATGTGATTATATGGACGATTCACGTACAAGCCTATACGTGTGTACAGGTGTTATAGGTATGGCCTGTGAAGTTCGTCATGTGGGCAGGACCCCGGCAGGTATTGGTGGTAATTGAATATCATTAAAGGACACGCGAATGTGAGAGCGCACCATTTCTTGGGGGTGGAGTGGTTTTGGTATAAAAGGGAGTCCGTGCGATTGCGGTCTGGACGTCCTGTCCTGCAGAGTTGTTGGTGGTTTGTGACTATGTTGTCCTTCTTTCTAGACATATTGTGTATTTTGAATGTATTATTTTCTCACTTGAGAGAGTTGTGATGAATTCGAAACACGTTCTGCCCGATTGTAATGTTGTGTCCGGCCTTGGTATTGGGGGGGGGTGTCGTGGAAATGGTCGCGACTAGAGCGAACCATTTGTGTACTTTTATAGGGTGCTTTTGGGTTCTTGGGCGATTATCGAGACTTGATGAAATGTGAATAGTGTATTAAAGGGTTTTAATTCACAAAAAGTGGTCAGATCGGAAATAATATTTATTTCATCCTGGTTATAGAATGAAGTTATTATTGTTTTACTATTATTAACTTCATGGTACTATATGCATGGCTAGGTTTACGCGCAATTAGGTTGGCAAGAGTTGTAACACAATTTTCGTTCTTGTTGGTAGCTTATGAGATCCCACATAACGATCAATGGCTGTGTACTAATTGCATTTTTCACATTGTTGTTGTGACCAAGTTTGCCCAAGGTTAACTCACAAGAAACACACGTGACCATGACGTCGCATCACAGCTGAAACCTATCTGTGCTGAATGAACAAGCAAACACGAATTGATTATAAACAGACAGCGGCCAAGCACGGGTGTTTAAACCGCTTCGTCTGTGTGCTACGAGACCAGCAGTGCACTGAACCCACGCGGCGTTTGGGGTTTGTTTAGATTTCGAAATATTTCCCTCTCGCAAATTGCGGCAGTTTTTCCGCATCAATGTCACAATCTTGGTATCAAATGAAAGGGGGAACAACTATTTTCTGAAAAAATCTCTCTTTATTAAAAAATACGACATTTCACCTTCATTTTCTGTCAGACAAAAATGTGGTGGTAAGTCGTCGCCGTAAAAGCCAATCGCAAGGTTAATTAATTAGGAAAACACAGGCCCGTGGTCCTGCATTAGCACCGCAATTCATTAATGATTACCGCGACATTTCCATATGTTCAGTTTCAAGCATGGCCCAAATTACAAACAGAAAATATGTTAAACTTGTGTATGACACAATACCATTGTCTCAGCTTCTCGCGGCGCTTTGTATAATAATAGCAGGTACGGCTCAGAGAAATCACGACGTTCTCAAGACCGGGGATATGTTTGTAGTAGGACGTCACCGGGATTCCCCGTTATTTACAATTTACGGCATTAAAAAAGGGGGGGGGGGTTATTTTCTTACCCATGCAGAGGTTCGGCCAAGTCGTAGCAAATCGTAATATAGTAACGAAAAACAAATTGAAAAGCCCTTATTCATATTGTCTGTCTGATAACGTAGCTCTGAAGAGAGGTTACACATGTCTCCCTCACTTCCATTTGATCAAGTTTAGCTCGCAAGTGTCACACTAACACTTAGGGGAAAAAATCAATGATACCACGAACATAGTCGATGATTTTCATGACCTTAGTAACAATACCCCTTGGTTAGTTGTCCCACATGTTGGTGACGTCATGCAGGACGGTCGCACTAAGTGCGTTTTGTCGTTAGGCGCTCTTTTGGCCATGTCGGGACGCATTGAAATTACATTTTAATTGAGCTAACGCGTCCAGCTGGACGCGCAACAAATCCCCGAAAAAAATCACTCCCGACTTCATCAAGTATTGACTTTTAAAAGTACTCAGCTGCGGGCAAAAATGATAGAATTCATGATGGGAATTTGCATATATCACTGTTAAAAAAAAGTCCGTAAAATTTCTTAAAAATCAAAAATTTTAATTTCTTATTTTGCATAAGTGAAAGTTATAAAATGTTGACACATTCTTGGCGGGAAATCCCCGCAACTATCCCCCCCGCCCCATGTCACTCCCGGCGATGTCACTACCTGACTACAAAATTCACGGGACCGCGGGACCGCGGGACGCCGGTCCCAGAAAACTTTTTCACAGCCGCAGAAAAAATTTGAAGCATAACAAAAATCATCGGGGGAAAATATTGGAAAAAAATAAGCTTCCAAACTTAAGATTGATAGTTCAAAATGAACGTGGTTTGTGCACCAATGGAGTTCCCACAAATGAATTAGGTTTTGTGATCAACGTCAGTCTCGGCAGCAGTCCGTTATGTGATAAGCATTTTGAAAAATATTTAGTCCCCTCAAACCCCCCAAGAGAGAGTACCATCCTAATGTGAGTAAAGGTCGGAAGTCGGCCATCAACATTCGCGTAGGAATTTGTGGTTTAAGAACAACAATCGGGGACCAACATCTCACGTTATTCCAGCCCCTGTATCCTTATTACATTTGGGCATTTTCATTGACACAGCAAACTTTCCACAACAATACAGTTTCATAATCACCCCCCCACAGATCACGACCATCAGTCCCCGCTCCCAATGATTTTTTAACACATTTTGCGAACTGCCGAATTTCAGCAGCATGGTCTGAACAGCGCTTGGCTTTTTTTTAAATTTCAAAAAGTAGACAGAGATGCGGTATATCATTATCCTCCTCGCGGTCATTTCAACAAGGTATAGCAGGTCATTATACAGATATTTAGCCTATAATATTTACTTCAAAGAAAGTTTCTTCTTGGCCGGTCCCGCGCGGAACCAGTAGCTAATTATTTTCCTCATACCCTTGAAGTGAGTTTCAGCTTGAGAAATCATTCAAAGTTTCCATTTCAATGATGAATTCCAAACATCCAATTCTTTTAAAATATTAAAACATAGGCTATTGAGCATTTATTCATCCAAATTCTTATCTTAAATATGTTTAATGTGCATACTGAGTAGTTTATTTTTTTAAAACGGTATAAAAAGATCCATGAAATCCGTACCTCCATGATGAAATGTAGCATTCAAAGAGTTAAATGTAACCTAATAGCTTTGTATAAATCAATTATTGGGAGCCTGTCAGAAACAAAAGCATACCCACTTGAACCATGAAGGTTCACCTCCCAGGGCTGCGGCTCCCCCTGGACTATTCCCACTGCTGATACAAGGGTGTATGGCACGAACTCTGAGGGGGTGGGCGTTGTAAATTTTTGATAGTTTTATTTTATTATGGGAGGGAGGGGAGTTGAGAAAACAACGTACATGTTTGACTTATTAACATATTTTAGTGGACAATGATTTTTTCTAATAAAATAAAGACACGCGAAAGAAAGTGCGTTTTACGTTGCCGGACCTTGCTGCTGGCAATTAAGTAAAGAAAATAATATGGTCATTTTACAAGAAACTTACACTTAAAAACTGTTTACCAATGTAATTCACACAAATAAATTCTTTTGAAACAATAAAACATGGGGACCCCCAGACTTTGGATTGACCTCTAAAATTTGCAATTTCAGGCTACTTTCAAAATGATGTGCTAACTCCTGCCGTCATCGCCTGACTAAAATGTCCGAATAATAATGTCTTGTTATTTGTGTGTCTCACATATGTCGATCGATTCTCATGCACACTTAGATAGAATGACTCCTGGGTAATGTCAAAATGTGCGTGACTCACTGTGACCCCTTCAAAATGGTCAGACGTTATCACATTGCTTTGGCCCTGCCCCATACCACCGAGGCGATCACATTTCTGACCTTAGTAACTGCCCCTGGGTATGTCCCCACAATGTTGGTGATTCTTTCCCCACACCATCAGGACCTTGTACCCTCTCGCTGCCCCTGCAACACAGCCCAGCTGAAATGAGTCCACAAAGCAACTTAAAAATATGATTGGTTATCCAATAGTTGTCGATCGCTTTTCATGACACTTGATACAATGGCCTTGGGTTTAGTGTCCCACATGTTGATGAACCTCATGTTGACCTTATGTGACCTTAAATTGGTCAGAATTTATAAAAAATTGCTTCGGGTATCAACTATTGGTTGATCGATTGCTATGACACTTAGATAGAATGCCCTTGGGTAGTGTCCCACATGTTGAGAACCTCATGTGACTCAGGTGACCTTAAAGTGGTCAGAATTATTAAAAATTGATTGGTGTCTCCACATATGTCCATTGATTCATGCCACTTAGATAGAATGAATCTTGGGTAAGGTCCCACATGTTGGTGACCTCATTGACCTTAAAATGGTCAGAATTATAACATTGCTTGGTGTACCACAATGTCGATCAATTTTCATGACATTAGATACATTGGCCCTGGGTTGGTCCCACATGTTGGTGACCTCATGGACCTTAAATTGAGTCAGAATTATAAAATTGCTGGTGATCCACATATGTCAATAGATTCCATGAAACAGATAGAATGGACCCATGGCGGGTGAGTCCCACATGTTGGTGCCTCAGGTGACCTTAAAATGGTTAAGAAATTTAAATTGCTGGTGTATACACAATGTTCATCGATTATGACACTTAGATAAAATGACCCTTGGGTAGTATCCCACCTGTTGGTGACCTAATGCGAGTGACTTAATTTGCATCATAATTAAAATTGGTTGTGTTGTATCCACATATGTCGATCCATTTCTATGCACTTCAGATAATAATTAAAATGGCCCTGGGTAGGTCCACCTGTTGATTGACCTCATGTGACCTTTAGAATGGTCAGAATTACAACATGATTGGTTTATTGCACCTATTCGATTGATTTTTCATGGACACTTAGATAACAATGGCAACTTGGGTAGCTGCAAATTACAAACATTCTCAAGAGGAAACGCATGTGAGATAGGTGTGATCAAATCGGAGGCCGTGGTCCCTCGGATATCTCTTTTTCTTGTTTCAATTATTCTTAACCCTACCATGATCATGTTACTTCAAAGCCTTAAATTTGCACCTTTATGTGCCCATTATATGCCTACCCTTGCACCTACTTTACAAACATTAAAATAAAAAGTTTTTTCTTTTTAAATATATACTTTAATAAGTAAAACCCCTACCTCATTTTGTGTCGTCTACACTAGAGTGCAGGAAGACCAATACTAATCAAAATCCTGTATCCGTCATGTGTGTTATGTGTGTGCGTGTTGTGTCTGTATGTGTGTATGTATGTAAGAATGTGTGTATATGTGTGTCTGTTCATGCATTGTGTACATTGTGCGTATGTATGTATGTATTGCATGATGCATGCATCTCCACAAAGGCCAAAAGGCAGATGAGTACTGCTTATAGTTGGGAATGATGGGGGGAGGTCATATATGATACAAAATGGCAAACTACCAGGGTGAGTAAAAAAACAACAACCTATGGACCCAGTTTGTGTCCGCCATTTTGGATTTTAAGATAAATATAATCATATGTGGTATCATATGAAAACTTTTATTTCAGGGTCTTTTACATTTGCTGCAAAAGATATTCGTTATCGGTAAGGATAGCCCGAGCTACAGTTTTTTGAATCAAGTAGTTGTTTTTGCGGGTCCAATGATTCACAGTATAACAAGGAACAGCGTCTACGCGAAGGGCCAAATAAGTGTCCTGAAGAAAATCGGGCTATTTTATTGACTGCAGAATAAATGTGACGCTAGTTAACCCCACAAATTCAGTCAAAAACCCCCCCCAAAAAAAACATTGGGGGGGATCATCGATGCCCTCTTACCGTTTCTACGTCTCATCACCCATAACATAATGAAACATAATTAACTGATAAATGGTATCAGTTTCTGGAGGAGTGGAATGAATCATTCCATATGAAGGACCGATATCGACAACACCTTTTATGAGTTTTAAAAGTATTGGTCTATATTTGTTAGACCAAAATACCCACATCTGAAAAAAGTGTTTGAAAAAAAATCCTTACCATATCCACATCTTTTACACCCTTAAGATCCCACTTTATTTGATATAAACAAGAACATACCCTTGTCATCATTTGGGGAGTCATTAGATTAGTTTACCGCCGTGCATTCAATGGGGAATCCATGGATTGATGTTACGAAGCGGACTACTGATCAAAAGACTGTAGCTCGGGCCTATACTAGCAGATTGGAATTTAACTTTGCAGCAAAGAAAAGATAATGAAATAGGCCCTCACTGAGTACCACATATCTTAGATGTTATTAAAAATTCAAAATGGCGGACACCAACAGGGTCTCAAGTTTTTTGCTCAACCCTGTTATGAGTACATGTGCACCATAACAAGCACACAAATCAAAACTCTACCGTTCCACTCAAGCTCCAAACACCACTTTTCTTATGAGGCTTGTAGATTTTAGCACATTGGTGCTCTTGTTAGGTTGACGCGCTCCGCGTCATACCGCGTTTTTTACTTTCGCGCTTGCGTCCTGCCAACGGTTGCGTCTCGTGGTCTGATCGGGACAGCGGGTTCCATCCGGGTTGTTCGATTGTTTTCATGGGCGAGACGTCCCTTTTTGTTGTATTTAAGCCGTTCGTAAAGTATCGCGGAAATTGGGTTAAAGTGATTAAATGATAATGCTGTTAAGAATGAATAAAGGTATGATTTTGGAACCGGTACCTCTTTACGACGAATTGAACCCGGAGAAACCATTATTTTTGCGTGGAAAAGAACTCGGGATGCCTCGGCCTCGTTCTTCCACTTAAAAATGGTATCGCCTTGGGTTTTCCATTCGTCGAAAGAGAGTACCGGTTCCAAAATCATGACTTTCGTCTCTCTACATAATGACCTTGACCTTTCTTGAGCTCTTGTACTACAATTACCACCCAATAGTCGTGACTAAAGAATTCTATGGCCCAATAATCATCATATACATGGTTTATGGAAACCTTATGGAGCAACCGAAACAGGATTGGTTATAAATTTTGAAAAAACAATTTTTAAACATCTATTGTTTACCCCTTGTACAAATTTTACCCCCTTGTAAAAACACCCAAGAACACATTTTAAAAACAATGACACCATTTTTTCAATTACATGGCAAAACATTGGTGTCAAAATTGTATATGACAAAAACCCTAACCCCAAAACATTAATATTTCCCCATGTACCTATGTGTGTATGTGGGATACCAGGGGGAAACGCGCGCAGCGCAATGGTTCCATTCTTTATTTCCGTTTCTCCTTCGTCCCTCCTAGTCTCATCTTTATTACCTTGAAGGTTGTTATGCTATTGATCGCCACGCACACCTAACCGTTTTCAGACCGCCGTATGCCACCCTCACTCACGTCCCGCTCTTACCCTCACTGTGTTGTTACACTCCAATGGACTCTACCAACCCCTATATTGTTAGATCGATCCCCCTCACCCTAGCTCTATAACTATTCCTCTCTAATGCCCCAGCCACCTTCGTCAACGTCCCCTTTTTTCAATGCCCCCCCCAGGACTATACCTGTGAATGGTTAAAAATGTTTGAATATATTTTTTTTATGCTGATATTTTGTTCAGTAATTTTATTTATCTATTGTCTTCCTCCTTCCTCTTTCTGTCGCTTTGTCTATTTTTGATTGAGACTTCCTTCCTCTCTTCTCTCTCTTTTCAGGAGAGAGTTTTTTTTGATTTGTGTTTTCTTCAACATGACCCCGATCTATTCTCATTGCGCAGCGATGTGGGTCTTGGATGCTGTATTAATTGCGGGGGAGGCTTGTAGTGCAAAGATTCTCGTTTTGGGTTGAGTGGTGCGATTATCTGGTGTATAAAACGTCTGACACATTTGGTTACACATGATTAATCAAAAAACCATGATGGAAGCACTTGCAACACCCCTTTCATGGCTCCAGCTGGATTTCAAGGATACACAGGAGTCAAAATTGAAAAAATGTTCGGATTGTGTTGAAAAGCAACCATAATAGGCAACAGCGCATTGTCTACTTGTGTTAAGGCGCTATATAAATAACAGATAGGCAAACTATTTCCAATCCTTTAGGCAGGAACAATTTGCAACACATATTGCTTGAAAATCAAAGCAAACTTTTAACTTTTACCCATGGACAACACCCAAATGGACTTTTTCCCCTATTTACATTTTTTGGAGTACCTTAGAATAACCCTACCATACAGCTACAGCGCGAAGCTTCCCCCTTTTTTTACAACTAGGAGCGGCGAAACAGCGGCGAGTTGCTATTAGTGCATGACCAACATGGCGTTGAAAATAAGGTGTTTTATTGGCGATTGTTTCGAAGGTGGCGGTAAACCTAATTGCTGCCGCAAACTTCTACGTTATTAGAAACAGTTAGGCCTCTCATCGAAAATCTTTCTACTGTATAGATGTTTTTTATATTGCAACGTGGTAGCATGAATGAGTATTTCTTTACAGTTTCGACCTTGGTGAGTTCCAATTGAACACATTGGAAGATTTTTCCTCATTGTGATCGTTCGAGTTGTTATAGCCGTTGATTCATTTTGTATCAACGACTAAGGAAGGAGGTTTGGACTCCCACCTCTACCCGTTTAAGAATTGGGCAGCCGCGACAAGCGCGAAGTTCAAACTTTATTAAAAAGTTGGCAGCGTCACAGCGCAAATGGACCTTTTAAAAAGTTGGATGCGGCTACAAGTGCGGCACAGCGCGAACGCTCCAGATTTTTGTAGGCAACAGCGGCGACAGCGGCAACAGCGCTAAAGATTGTTTGTTCAGCCGTTGGTTCATTTTGTATCAAAAGGCTAGGGAAGGGGGGTTTGACCCCCACCTTCTTTACAATTTGGCATCGGCGACAGGCGAAGCTCCTGATTTAACAGTCAACAGCGGCGACAGCGGCAACAGCGTGAATGATTGTTGTTCTGATCCATTGATTCATTTTTAATACAGATGACTAAGGAAGGGGGTTGAACCCCCACCTCTACCTGTTTAGAAATTTGGGCAGCGGCGACAGCGCGAGTTTTCAAACTTTATGAAATTTGGCAGCGGCGACAGCACGAAATAGGACCTTTTAAAAAAGTCGGATGCGGCGACAGCGTGAACTCCAGCAATTTTTGTAGGCAACAGGCGACATCGGCAACAGCGTTAATGATTGTTGTTCTATCCCATTGAGTCATTGTATCACACAGACTACGGAAGGGGGTTGGAGCCCCCACCTTGCTCCTCCTGTTTAAAATTGGGCACACGACATCGCGAACTCCAGATTTTACAGGCAACAGCGGCGACAGCGTGAATGATTGTTGTTCTGGCAGCATTGATGTCATTTTTATCCGAAGACTAAGGAAGGGGTTTGACCCCCCCCCCCCCCACCTCTACCTGTTAAGAAATTGCAACGAATTGGACCTTTTAAAAAGTCGGATGCGGCGACAAGCGCGAAATTTGACCTTTTAAAAAGTTGGGGAAAAAACAAATTGGCGGCGACAGCGTGAATCTCCAGATTTTTGTAGGTAACAGCGCGGCAACAGCGCTAATGAATTGTTGTTCTATCTAGTCCATTGAGTCATTTTGATCAAAAGACTAAGGAGGGTTGTGAAACCCCCCACCTCTCCTGTTTTAAAAATTGGGCAGCGACGAAATCGCAGAAGTCCAGATTTTACAGGCAACAGCGGCGACAGCGGCAACAGCGAGAAAGATTGTTGTTTGATTTCATTTTTTTTTTTTATCAGAGGACTAAGGAAGGGGTTTGTCCCCCACCTCTACTAATCTATACCTGTTTAAAAAGTCGGTGCTGCAATCAACGCGAAGCTTCACTTTTGTTCAGGCAACAGCGGCAACAGCAAGAATGATTGTTGTTGATTCATTTTAATCAGAGCACAAGGAAGGGGTTCCCCCTACCTCTACCTGGTTTAAAAATGGAATCGTCTCCAGCGCGAAGCTTGTCACTTTGCAGGCAACAGCGGCGACAGCGGCAACAGCGCGAATGGTTGTTGTTCTAAAACACTGGTTCATTGACAGAGACTAAAAAGGGGTTTGACCCCTTCACCCAACCTTTTTGTTTAAAGTTAGGCATGCGACGACATCGCGAACGTCTTCCACCTTTATGAAAAGTTGACTGCGTCGACGAGCGTGAAAGTGGACCTTTAAAGAAGTTTATGGTGGGGCGGGTGAAGCGAAGCTTCAGCTTTTACAGGCAACAGCGGCGACAGCCGCCACAGCGGGATTTCCTAGCCCCACTGGTACAGTTTAGGACTAGGACTAATTGATGTATTATCCCTTCGTTATCAGGATGGTACAACTTGTGCAAGTTTTAAACGTTCAAGAAACCAAAAAGGGTACATATCCCCATACTGTACGGCAATAAATCTAGGCAGCTGTTTGTTTAGTAAACATTATGAGTATTCAACTAATAGCTGCCACATGCTTTATTCCCTATCCAGTTGTATTTTGGGGCTAAATCCGATAATTCATGACTTGCATCTTTGGTGATTAAAGGGGGATGGCCCGATTTTAGTATATTAAGTTTTTGATCAGAATTTTTAGAATGACCTTCTTCCCAAACTCCATTTATTAAGTGACTTTCGGCAAATTGAATTTTGAAGAACGACCCATCCCAGTTCATTCACCCTTGTTTAGAAAATATGCTCAAAGTTTACAAACTGTTTTCAATAGCGACAGTTTATCATTACCTATGGTTTATATTACGAAGGATATCTTTAAAGACCGACCCATCTTCCCCTATTGGTTTAATTTTTTGAGATTCTCACACAACTTTCAGAAAACAAGTTAGCGGTGCATTTCTGACCTCAAATACCTTGACCCTTGTAAATAGATTTTATTTTCAGGTTAAAGAACGATTTTAACTTCACCTTGCTTGTTTTGGAAACACATTGTAAGAAAGAATGATTGGCAGCGGACGACAGCGCTAAATTAAAAAGGTAGAGCTCGGGCGACCGCGCAAGCTCCAGATTTTGTAGCAAACAACTAGGAAGGGTCTTAAATGAATCTTGTGTTATAAAGAAGGATAATAATTGAGTTGGCGATGCGGTAAAATTATTGTTAAGAAAATATTTGTAATGCGGGTTGAAGAAACGATTCAACTGCGATGCGGGTAAATAATGGTTAGAAGACATTTAATTGCGGGTTTTTAAAGAACGCTTCAACTTCACCCTTGCTTGTTTGGACACACGTTAAGAATGATGCAAATTAGAAGGAACAATAAATTAAAATCTTTTTATTTTCTAAAGATAATAAATGGATTTTTTTTGGTAAGGATCATATTTGAGTATGGTTTTCTAAAGAACGATTCCCAATATTCTACCACGTTAGAATGTTCCAACTTAGAAGGATCATTTAATTGAATCTTTGTTTTACTTCACCCTTGTGCGTTTATTCAGTCTGCACTGTTAAAAATAAATTGTAAGAAAACAGGTTTTGATGCAGCTGGGACCACAAACAGTTGCAGAAACGTAAAATAACTGGAGCCGTAAAATTACAAACCCACTGCAGGGAACATAAAATAACGGCTGTGAATTCCAGCGTCAACTTTGTGGGTTTTTGCACTTGTTTTTAAACAAATAATAAGAATTTAAAACATTATTACAATTCTTCTGACCCAACTTTGCACGGTGTAAGCTATGACATGATACCAAAACGGTGTATTTACGTCACCCAATGGTTGTAAAAAAAGTTATATTGCAGGCAAACCAATTTTGAGAAAAAAGTCAAACGAAGGGGAAACGTGAAGAAGGCAGTATAGACTTTGTTTTATTCATGTAGTGGACCAATATATTCGAATGTCCAACAATTACTTAAATCATATTGGGCAGGTTTAATAAAATGTACCTTGAACAGATTCGATAAGGGCCGAAGGATTACACGTCTTAACCTATCCAATACAATACACGACTTTACAGATATCGATGCTGAAATAAATATATAGGTGTACTCCTTTTTCCCGATTCAACTCAATAATTAGAATACAAAAAGCAGGATCAAGTTCTACAAGATTTTAAAAACTATGTAAAAATAAAAATGAGAAATAAGATTTTGCATGTATTTAATGACTTACTTACGAGTTTTAAACACATTTAAAGGTTTAAGCAATTTTCATAGTTTATATTCTTACATTAAAAACAAGTAAGTTACCAAAAGAAACGTAATAATACGAAAACTTAATAACGGTTTAGGTATAAGTACTATCCTTTTTTCAAAATGTGTAGGTATTATTTCAACCATGTGTATTTACACTTTTTATGCTCCAAATTGTAATTTTATGTTAGATATAAGTAATAAAGCATGAAGATTATTGAATATTCGGGGTTTACCGTAATTAAAAGGTATAATCTGCGTTAAAATTAGGAACATTTTTAAAAGTGTGGTTATGTCATTGCGAGCCCAGTAAAAATTTAATTATGTTTAGAAACCATTTAATTGCGGTTTAAGAACGATTCACACTTCCCCCTTGCTTGCTGTTTAGACAAACATGCTTCAAGGTTAAAAAAATTGTTTATTATTTGCCTTTCGTATTTACATATGATTGATATTAAGAAGGATTATTGTAAAGAAACGCCATCCTCCATTGTAAACACATTTTATTAGCAGGTTAAAGAACGATTCAACTTCACACATCTTCACATTGCCTTTAACATACTCAAGGTTACCCCTAAAACGCGATCAGGATCTGTACGGAGTGTGATTATATCATTGGTGTTATATTCAGAAGGATATCTTTAAAGAAAGACCCAATCTTTGCCATTATAAACAGTTTAAGAATTCACCCTTGATGTTTTGGAAACACGTTAAGAATTAGAAGGATCATTGAATCTTTGAACAAGAACGGACACATCTCACCCCCCCTTGTTTCGAAAAAACCATGCTAAATGTTACAAAACATGTTCAATATCATACAGTTGGTTGATGTACAGATGGTTTATCTGAGAAGGATTATGTAGGACGGGAACCCGGGGTGCCTCCTCAACAACTAAATATTTCCAAAGGCTTGCTAACATCCCTACAACTTTTACCCTCGTAATATTTAACACAACCAGCAACCCCAGAGGTCTCCGTGTCCAGGGAGTGGTGAACGGTAGCAACCACGCGACCGAGCTTAATTTTGTGATTGGAAACTATCCCACCCCCTGGGGTGTTAACACCAATCTACCGGGGTTAACCCATCAAAGTGAAATTTCAGAGATAGTCAACAATATTTATTTTTACGAGCGGCCAAAATTTCAAACCCGTAATGACTATAATATGTGGTAGCGTGTCATGAATATTCAATCGAACACCTTTACCTTTAAATTTACATTCTAATTAAAGAGGACAAAACAAATACACAAGAAGAAACCTTTTCTTTGTTTCAGCATATATAATCAGGGGCAAAAGCAAGAGGTTATTTTTAAACATTCAAGGAACCATCAATAACACACCCAAATAAATTGATTTTCATACAATTTCAAGTTATTTTATAACTTGCTGAATTCAAAAATTGTTACGAGTTCCAGGAAAAAATATATTGCAAATTTGTAAATATGATTTATTATTGATTATTTCATAATTCGGCAATGCAGGAGATCCCGAATTAATTCAAATATTCACTCTTGAAATAAAAACTATTCCTTTGTTAATTTCTTGAACAATTAAAACAATTCCTTTATCTTCAACTAAGAAAACTCTGCCTACTAAATCTAAATCATACCAATTTAAGTTCTATTTAATCAGATCAATCACCAATAATTAATGCGATATGCATCATTGATCAGTTTATGAACCCAATTTATCTGGCCCAATTTTCCTGCTCATGGTAATTTTGGGAATTATGAGTGGTTTGCTCTTCCCGCAGCCGGCTATGGTTGGACCTAGCGTGTGGGCATATAGTCTGCCCTTATCGGGGCTAGACCCCGATGAGCGCCTGTTTGCGTGTCTAAGAACAAAACCAGAAGTAACAACAAAGGACTCATCGAATACACCCCGCTTAAACGTGATTGGCTAAAAATTCTGACGTTTACAAATCACAGTCCCATTGGCTGAGTATCCAAATTGGAATATTATGCTATTAGTTAATCAGCTGATCCGCTCAAAAGAAAACAAAGTGTTTCCATAGATGTGAAAATTACAAGCTACAGTATTTTAGAGATTTCTACATCTTTTAAGTTATTCTAAACCTTAACAAATAACACAATGTTACATTTGAGCGGACAGGAAAAGGGCAGGCGAGGAGGGGACGGGCAAAGAATCAAACAGGAAGAAAAGGACGACAGGGGGAGAGAAGCCAAACAAGGGCGAAGAAAACGCGACGCACGAGAGAGGGAGCAACTCCCCCTCCCCCCGCGATCGGAATAGCTCACCACTCCAAAAGTTTCCAAATGCTGAGCCATCGAGACGAACAATCAAAGGTAGTGCAGGCCTAGCCTAGCTCAGGCCTAGACTAGGTTTAGTACACAAGTCCAAAAATGGTGCCCGTTACAATATCCTTAAAGAACGACCCATCTTCACCATTGTTGAAACAATTTTATTTGCGGTGTAAAGAACGATTCAACTCACCCTTGCTTGCTGGTATGAAAAACACGTAAGAAGGATTTACTTAGAAAGAATCCTAAATGAATCTGTGTTTTACCTTCACCTTTGTGTTTTATTATGGTTGAGTATTTGTTTTCTAAAGAACAGTTACAATATTCTAAAATTTCGACTAGAAAACCTGGTAACTTTTTCTAAAGGAGGATAATAATGGAGGTTTCACGATGCGAGGAAATTATGTTTAGAAATAGTTGAATTGCGGGTTAAAGAACGATTAAACTGCGATGCGAGTAAATTATGTTTAGAAAACATTTTATTTTTGGGTTATAGAACGATTCAACTTCACCCTTGCTTGTTTTCGAAACACGTAGGGAATGATCAATTAGAAGGATCATAATGGACTTTCGTTTCCAAATATTCTAAATTTTGACTAGAAAGAAACCTGGTAACTTTGTCAAAAAGAGCGTAGACAACACACGTTTATTAATGCGTTTACAAAACCGTTTAAATGGAAGAAATGATGTGTTTACAAAGGAACGACCCACCTTGGGTTATGGTATTAGAAAACATGTCAATGCCCGAGGCGAGTAAACTATGTTTAGAAAAAATTTGAATTGCGGACATTTTAATGCAGGTTTAAAGGAACGGATTCAAAAACTTCATCCTTGTGTTTCGTGATACTTAAAATACTTAAAAAAAGCAAAAAATAAAAAAAATAAATAGAATCTTTGTTTTCTAAAGAAGGATGTAATGGAGTTTTGTAGGGATCATAATGGCGCTGCGATGTAAATTATGTTTGAAAACATTTTACATTGCGGGTTGCGGACCATTTAATGCGAATTAAAGAACGATACAACTTCACCATTGCTTGTTTTGGAAAATGTTAAAATTAATAGTGGTTCTACTAAGAAGGATCATTAAATGAATCTTTGTTTTCTAAAGAAGGATATAATGGCGTCTTTCTAAGGACCATATTATTGAGTATTTTTGTATTTCTAAAGAACAATTTCATTCAAGAAAAACTGTAGACTTTATCAAGGAAGAGTGTAGAAAAACATGTTAATTGCGTTTACAAAAACATATGAAATGTTAAGAGTTTGTGTTTAACCCTTTGGGACCCCTGGCCAGTGTTGTATACTTTTGTAACACATAGTCATTGGCTTTAGAGGTGGACTTCCAAATGCTTGCAGGTAATTTGGAACGCCATCTATAACACCAACAAGGCCTATAGGGTTGTTCCGGACTCATTTAAATGAATTTTTCTTCTAATTCTGAATGTGCACGGGAAAATGAGACTTTTTACATTTATAATCAAAAATTGGTAATCTTGTGAATGGCCACTTGAGTCCGCCGTGCGTTTCTCACTGATTAACGAACGACACACTTCACCCTTGTTGTTTTAGAAATCCTGTCAATTGCTATGCGAGTAGAAAACAAATTTTCAATGCGGACATTGTAATTATTTGCGGGTTAAATAACGATGTCAACTTCACCATTGCTTGTTTTATTTAAGGCCTCGTTCCCCATAACCCCAGATTTTAACCGGAAGTGTGTAACAACATTTTGGTCAAAGTTTGGCATCAAAGGAAAGCTATTTTCTCATGAACCCTGTGAAATCTTAGGGGAGCTACAGGCTGTTTAGTGTGGGACGTTAGGAAGTGCAAAACTATATCTTACATCGGGCAATCTCAACTTCACCCTTGTTGGTTGAGAAAATATGTTTAGTTAAGCAAACATGTTAAATTGATAAGAGTAGTTTATGTTCATCAATTGCGTATAAGATGATAAAATGATCAGAATTTATTTATTTTTTAGAAAACATGTCAATGATAAGTGTTTGGTGTTTCGTTGATATTGTGTTAAAAAAATAAAATGATTAAACTATATATAAGAGTATGCTTTATATGATAAAGATTTGGTGTTTCGTATTGCGTTAAAATATCACACCCGTATTTGTGCAGAAAAAATGGTTCAATCGGCGATCGGGAAATGTTTTGGAAAACATTTTTTTGTGGGAACAATTGTGGGAATGAATTAGAATTACTTCATTTTCCAACCCGTTGTTTCCGGTATCCGCAAGTTTTATAGATTGCGAACAAACAGAAACACTGAAATCGGCGGCTTGGTTAACTTGAAAATAATCCTACGGCTTAATGGTCGCCGACTTGCATTTCTGCGAGATTAACTTGAAAATGACTTAAAATTTTACTATCTCGTAAAGAAAATAGTTTACTCGGCATCCCTTGTTTGAAGGATACATTTAAATAGACCAAAATACGCTTACATTATTAAATACTGCGTCTCATTCCCTTCCGCCGTTTAAAAAATGCTATTTAGCTTTGGGCTGGCGCCGCTGCATGAGTAAAACCCACCATCTTCGCATTCCTAAAGCTGTGTTTGTATCAATTCGCTTGGCAGCCCCCCCCCCCCAATAATGAGCAAACAACGCAGTCCCTTGCGCTGTCGCCGGTGTAGCCGCTTACATGCAACAGCCACAGCTTCATCACACTCGGTAATAGACGCTATGTCATACTACTCATGCAAAGGTACCAAAAATCCCAACTTTTATTTTTGTGGGCCGCGCCAGCTATCGCTGGGCAGGGACCACTTAGCAATCCGTTGTGCGTGTGTATGTGGGGATGTGTGGATGTGTTTTTGGATGGTGTTGGGTATGTTGTTCAAAAAGTGTTACGTTTTTTTTTTAAATTGACCATCAATTGAAAGTTTAACTTCAAGTGGAACCCCAAACTTCTGTCATATGTGCACAATGGGATCCCTCATCTTGTTGATGAGGTCAAAGGTCATGTTTGAAAGGTCAAAGTCATTATGTCAAGTTGAAAAATGGGCTCAAAATAAACTCAAGACTGGGCATCTCAAGTTTTAACATTTAATTTAAATTGGAACCAAACTTTGGTCTAGTGCACCAGGCGATCCCTCATATAGGGATGATGCAATCAAAGGTCACTTGCCAGGTCCCAAGGTCATGGGGCGGGCCCCAGCAGTCTTATATTCTGTGGAATATAGCAAGCGCGAAAGCGAGACCCGCGCGAAATTCTAGTTTTAATAAAAAAAAACCGGGAAAAAGCCAAATTTAACCGAAATCGTACAAATCAAGCTCAATCAATTACAACTCGAACGTTCATGGAGGGTTAAAAAACAGAACACAACTTTATTGTAAAAAAACAACGGAACAGGCCCATAATGAACCAAAATCGTATAATCAACAATCCAAATTTAACCTTAACTATTTTCCCCATTTTTCCCTTTGATAAGCAACCACCGGTAAAACAACTGAAGTTCTGGGGTGTCGTCGCTGTCGCCGTTGCACGTGTAAAACTCATAGTTTTCACCGCGACCTATCCTCATAACAAAATTCTCAACTTTTATTATAAAAACGGTCAAAAGGCCAAAGTACCAAAATTTACAAATCAGCTCAAAATTGTAACAAAACCCAACTTTAAGTGAACAAACAACGAGTCCAAAATTAACCAAAAATCGTAAAATCAACATCTAATACATTGAAACTATTTCCCTAGCTCATTCCCGAACAAAGGAAGAAAGGGAAGGTTAATCACTCGAGAGATAGAAAAAATGATGTAATCACTCCGGAGGAATCTGCGTTGTTGTTGTGTTGGGCCGCTTTGGATCTTCCGCTTTCCTCCTTTTCCCTTTTAAAACCCTACTCTTCACACTCTATGTATCACTCCCTACCAATAATCCCAACTTTTCTTTTCGACCCCCCCACGCACAAACAACCCCCTTTGAAATGCCAAAATAGCCGAAATAGTTGTAAAATTCCGCTCAAAATAGTACAGAACAACGCTCCCAATGCTAAATTAAAACCTCGAACACCAAAAGCTCATGTTCAACTAAACTCCCGAACTTTATTTAAAACACGAAAAAAAGGCCAAATTAGCCAAAATATCGGGAAAAGGTCAAATTCGCCAAATTAGTAGAAATCAAGCTAAAAATCAGAAGCAAATCAAGCTAACTACTAGAACAATCATCTCAATCTAAATTACACTCGAACATTCGTGGTTTAAAACACTTTTTGAAGAAAAACAACGGAAATGCCAAATCGTAAAAAAAAACTAATTAACTCAATGTCATAGTTTTCTTGTATCATGTTCCTCTTTAAATGAATACTATAATTGTTCTTATTCGACAACGGTACAACCCGGTAGGCCCTACGCTTCGCGCTGTCGCCGTTTCCCCTGGTTTTTTAAAAGGTTTGGCTTCGCGCTGTCGCCGTTGCCTGGTTTTAAAAAGGGTTTGGCTTCCGCGGCGGATAATGTGGTAGGGTATTCTTAAAGTTTAGCCCAGTTTTTACCCCATAACTCCGAAACTAAACTAAAATTTATTAAGAAGCCATCGATAGTGTAAACTATAACCTTTTTTGCAACCTTATAACCAGACAAACCTCACTGGTGTGCTTTTCGACACAAACCTCTGTGTAACCTGGAAACCAAGCTGGGTCCATTAAGGGGGGGTGGGGGGAGTTGGCAAGTGCTTCTATAAATTTTATGGATTATCAATGCCTAAAGTCTTGTGTGCAAAAATTCACATTTTTCATTTTATCCGGTAGCGCACATTCTTTTCCCTTGGTAATGATTCCCTCATATGAAGTGGCGCTGCATTGACTAGTAAGTATGTTACACGTCTTCGGTTTATAACTTCCTTTCTAGAACTGAAAAAGTTGTGACCATTGTGAGGTATGGAAGAAATGATGACCCAAACAAGAACTGGTATTGCTACAAACTTAACTCAATCAATCAATCAAGTTTATTTCATCTCAACATAAGAATAATACATCAAATTCAATAACATTAAATTGGAATCACAATATATTAATTATATAATAGAAACGACATTTTAATGATGAATGGAGATGGGGACACTACTAAACAGATAGCGTTATGTTGTAGTGCCCCGGTAAATAAAGAGTGTATCAAAGACAACAAAATTTGACAAATTAAGACGTACAATTTGAAAGCCAAGAGCATCGCTACATTATAAACATTCGATAAATTGAATTTATAAGAAAAAAAGTTAATGCAAGATGTTCTTTCTTGGGGTTACAAATCAACAAAACACGATAACAGATACTCCATACACACAAACTAATGCACGCACACTGACAGGACGGAGAACACGGACAAGACCGACAGAAGAATACTCACGGAATGAATTTAAATACTCCTAGCACTGCACACTAGGAAACAACCAACTTGACACGCAATAATTCATTGAATGTAAAAAAAACTTTTCTACAATCTATTTTACTATTTTTGAGCAGTCCTTTTAGTGGTTTTGAACAGATTTTGTACCCATAAACTCTTTGATCAACTAAAATATTCCCCTCATCTTGCTGCTGTGTCTAGATTTCCACAAATACAATAAAGCTCCATGTAGGCCAGTCCATTTAAGACAATGATATCTTAACCCAAACTAATTGGCAAAATAATTATTTTCCTCATAATTGTTTGCGAAAACCACGAAGACAACATAATCAAAAATTTACCAAATGTTAGGGAGTGTAATATTGTATTTTTAATAGGGTAAGGTTTACCCACGGGTCAAATTGAAAGGGTCACAAACGCGTTGAAAGGTATATCAAGCATGTTCGTCACCTTTCAAGGATTACAAAGGTATAGTTTTGCCCTATCTCCAGGTTGTATGTAGTTCAAGAGTTATGATTAAAATAGGTTCAAGGTCACAATGGGTAAAAATTCAGATATAATATGTTCTGTCAATTTTTTGTCTAATTGTTCGTCTTATGGTACAGGAGCCGAAATTATACGGGTTGCACCATCTATGATTGTCGTTGCATAATATATAGGATGCAAACTGGACTGGGGGCTATAGATCTATGGGAGGATCCTAGTCATAGTTCTGTATTTTAATAGTATATTGAACTGACGAACAAAGCGTCTATATTAAAATGATGATCTTGAGTACCAAATGAAACACTACAAACAAGTTTGACAAAAATCGGCCATTCTGTAAATTTTCCCCAGGATAACCTTGAAATGTAGGTGTCATTGTACTAAAACTATAGGATCAAAGATGGGCAAACTATAATTGTTAAATCTTAGGAGTAGTCCCGATTAAACGGTCAATATTTTAAATCGATTCATCCATTTAGCTTGTATCTCTGTACAAATGTTTTCCCCTTATTCTACATGTTCCAATAGGTTGATTGTGGTAAACTTTGAGATATAATATTATGATCAATTTCCACAGTAGGACTATTTTAACCACCAAAATTGTTCTTTGGCGATTGTTTTGGGTCAAATCATAAAATATACTGGGACTAGAATGCATAAACGCTTCACTTTAGAAATATTCGTAAATTAGACACATCGTTAGTAAATGCTTGTAATTTAAAGAACTATCAGTTTAAGGATCTGCCAGCAGAAATAACAAGCATGTAACTCAGATTTAATAATGGACTTTTGCTGCTCTTGTTATCGTTTATGCAAAGTATATAATTGAACGACCCCTTCGGTTTAAAGGTCTCTAAATGTTTGAACAGAAACAAGATGTGTTACCCTTTGCGTTCTCAGAACCAAGGCGTTCAGTTGATTCCTACAATAAGATGCCCTGCACATAAACTAAACTATATGGACAATCAATTAGAAGAAATAAAAGTTCACGGTTTGAGTTTGATAATAAAGCCATGATATACTTCCAGTCGCAGTGAGCGATTTCTGCGCGTGAGCATTGGTCAACACTTATTTTGTCAAACGAAGTATATCATGGCTAACAGTATTAGCCTGTTACTTGATTAGACTAGTTACTTGTGTATCAGAAGAAGCTGGTAATTATTCTTTTGTCTTCAAATTAATATAAAAACGGTTGCAGTTTTACAAAGCTTGTTGGACTGAAATGCTTTTATGTGCGACAACGTTAGAGCAATACCTACGAACACGATTATCTACGGGTATTTTTTGGGTTGTTTTTTGGGGGGGGGGGGGGGGGGGGTGGTGAGTTAGAAGCTAGCTAGCTAGCAAATATATCTAATAAAAGATGACTTCTTCGAAAGTTATCCCGCAAAATGGGAAGTCGTTAAATAGGAACGTTTTGTCATGACCTTATTTACCCACGTAAGAAGTTTGAAAATTAACCTACGCTTTCCTGCGTTAAGACTTAAACTCATTCATTTGTACGCTAGTAAAGTAGTAATTCAGTACACATTTCAGTATTAAGTTTTGAGTTGGTGTGGTGGTTCTGTGTGGTCTCTCTTTGTGTGCGGTGTGTGTGTGTGAATTGTGTGGGTGTGTGTAAACATGTTAACCCTCACTTGCTGGACTCATTCTATTTTAACTTCATACTCTGTCAGAAGAACTACAACTGGCCCAAGTGTACACAAATGGACCTCTGATAACAGGGATGTAAGTTTTAAGGCAATAGCCTGAATTCAGGCTATAGCCTTCGGTCACTCAAAATTTCCGCCAATTTTATTTATTTTCAGCCCGTTGTAGAGGCTTTTAGCCCAAATTAACGCACAGTTTCAGGGCGTGCAGGTTTGATCTTCAGGCCCTCTTACATCTGTGGTAATCTCATGTGTCTTCTAAACAGTTTACTTCATTTCATCTTGGTGCTTCACAATGGAGAATATCTGTAGCCCAATAATTCTGTGTTTAAGCTAGTTTGGAAACATTTAAGCCAATAAATATGATGTGTATAAAGCAGTTTTTGTTCCTATTTTGTACTTACAGCAAAGAATAGTGTGAGAAAGCATGGAGCAAGAAATTGGTTCCTTTCTTAAGGGTTTTGGAAGCTTCGGCAGGAGCTTTAACCGCAGAGTACTGGTCAATGATCAATCAATCCAACATGCTTCTAGGAATGCATTAGATCGCGGGGATGGTATATGCAATCGACAACGTACACTTATCATTGGAGATAAAGGGGTAGGGAAATCAAGCACGTTACAGATGCTGACCGGTAGCTACTGTGATCCTAGTGCTGAACCCAATTCGACTGAAGGTATTGATATTACAATTTGCGAAACATCGGATTTATCTCCAGAATGGAAGAAGAGGTCTGATAGTATTCTTGCTGATGACCCCACGGTGTCTGCTGTTTGGTGTGTTTGCAAAGACGAGGATAGCTTCAATGGAGCTCTCAAGACTGATGGTGTACGCGATCCTACAAAGCCTCGGAGAAGTGAGTACAAAACAGGGCATAGAAGAAGAATCTATCAAAGGATTATCACAGAGATCGGAGATCAAAACACCGGGATTTTTAGTAAGGCACGAACTGTTTCATTAGCTTTGGGTTTACAGTTAAAATGGACGCTGCCCTTGATGATCATGATTACCATAAATTGGCTTGGGAGTGGATTCGGATCCTTTGTTTGGGCATCAGTAGCAAGTCTTGTTGTATTTACTGACTTCAACAGTGCGTATCGTTTTGGTACCGCTTTTGCCCTGCAAGCAATCGTCATCGAAGTTATCTCAGATGTGCTGGTATGTGATATTCCTATAGACTTGAACTGGGAGTTTATAATGGGGCTTTTAACAGTTTTGATCTGTTTGTGTTCAACAGGGACAATTGGTTTTGTGTGTGGTATAGGTGGTAGAACTGGCATGGCAGTTGCTTTCTGCCTCATGTCTCGACCCACATCATTGACAGGAATTACCAACTTGAACTGGTATAAAACTGCATCTTGCATAATTTTGATATGTATTGGCAACCTATTTGGTATCCTTCTAAAACGACAATCTAGCAATATCAGCAGACCAGTTAGCCGATGGCTTTATATGGTAAAATGCGTTATTGCATTGATGGCAGCGAGTGTTACCCCTTTTATCGTGCAATTTTGCGTCCCCTTCGGTTTTTATCTTGCTAGTCTTTTTCTTGGCTGCATTATGGGAATAACAGCTACAATATGTCTTTGCAATGGCAGAGCATTCGTGGCAGGGAAAATCTGGAGAGGACTGCTACATTGTAAAGAAAGCCATTGGTTAATATCCGCTCTCAGATTTGGTCATAGGATTGCTGGAGATTGAATTATTCATCTGAATGGAGGACCAGTTGATCAGTATAGCGTTTTTATTTACGTGATTCTTCACCTGTATCCAAGTTCAAATCGGCCCAGAAATCCGGAATACCATACAACATTTCGTGATCAGTTAATGACATCTTCACTTGGTACGAGGCAAACTGTATGAAGCTTCATTGTGGGGGATTTTGCTGGAGACTCTATTTACAAAGTCATGCAGCATTATTTCCTCCTTAAATGAGCTGTTTACATTCCGGCTTTAATCTGGAAGAATCATTTCAAAATCGAGAACATCAGGTGGAAAAAAAATGAGGCAGTGGTTACAAATGGTGACAGCCTATTCAAAGCACTCGAACCTGACCGAGTGTTCATTGTAGGAACACACCGCGATGCCGTACACGATATAAGCATTTTCGTGAAGATATCGCATCCTTCCTTCGGGAAAAATTATACAATGATTTTTGCGGCATTCTGGCGATTAACTCAAAAAAAAAAAAAAAAAAAAAACACACGTAGCCTAAGTCCAAGTTTCACGAACGCGTAAAAAATGTTAGTAGTAACTTACGTCGCAACTAGGGCTACGTCAGTCTTACGATTGCTTTCGCGAACGAACCCCTGATTGGCTGGAGATTGAATTTTCATCTTGAATGGAGACAGTTGATCAGTATAGCTTGTTTTATTTTACGTGATCTCTTCACCTGTATCCAAGTTCAAATCGCCCAGAATTCCGGAATACCTATACATACATTTCGTGATCAATTAATGACATCTTCACTTGGTTACGATGCAACTGTTATGAAGCTCATTGTGTGGGATTTTGCTGGAGACTCTATTTACAAAGTCATGCAGCATTATTTCCTCTTAAAAAGAGCTGTTTACATTCTCGTCTTTAATCTGGAAGAATCATTTCAAAATCGAGAACATCAGGTGGAAAAACTGAGGCAGTGGTTACACATGGTGAAAGCCTATTCAACAGCACTCGATGCCTATATAGTGTTCATTGTAGGAACACACCGCGATGCCGTACACGATCATAAGCATTTTCTTGAAGATATCGCATCCTTCCTTCGGGAAAAATTATACAATGATTTTTGCGGCATTCTGGCGATTAACTCAAAAAATGAATCTCCTCTATTTGTAGTGGAAAATTCACGTCCAATTGACGAAGACGGGATTTGGCTACGAGAGGCCATAAAAGAAAGAGCAAGAGAAACACCCTTTCTGAAACAAAAACAGCCAATCTGGTATCTTCGGCTACTGGCAGTAGTAAAAGAGTGGAAGAAAAATGGAAATAATAGGTGGTTCATCAAGAAGAGCGTATTTTTAGAAGAGGTTCGTAGGAATGGATTTCCTGCAGAAGACTTCCAAGGCTTCTTAAGATTCTGTCATTTTTCGGGAGAATTCATATATCGAGATGAAGATGAAGTCATGAAAGAATACGTTATTTTAGAGCCCCAGTATTTGCTTAATACCATGAAAGATTTGTTGAAATTCCCTCCGTTATCAGAACGGAAGCTAGAAAATGCCGAGGAATGGCAGGTATTGGAAACAAATGGGGTGGCTAGCGTGTATTTGCTTGCTGAAATTATTGATGATGACCCTGAGCTTGTTCAAACGGTCACGCGATTTCTGGAGGCATACAACATGTTGTTGCCGATCAGGCCAAGAGATGGCTCTAAGTTTACCCACTGTATCGTACCTTCGCATTTGCCAGACACAAATCCTGATGAATGCTGGGATAGTGCAGCTGATGACGAAGAATACTTCTTTGATTTTGGTTATGTACCGAGTGAGGCGATTTTTCACCGCCTGCTAGCTCGATGTTGGTACCATAATGAGGATGGAGCATCAGCAAGAGGTAGACTTCATCGTCGCTGTGGCATCTTTTGTTTCAAAGAAGACTCCATCTTCTTCATGCTCCAACTGGAAGTTAACTCTATGAAGCAGCATCTCATCAGATTGGTCGTACAGAGTCCAAATGGACAGAGCAGAAGTGGTGTTCAAGTTCTTCAGTGGATCTTTGGAGAACTAGAAAGAATCAGAAAGAAAGATTTCCCAAATTTGCCATACAAAGCGGGACCATGTTGCAAAAGATGCAGTGAGGGGCAGATGACAATCAAGATCCTTGAAATATGTGTAAAACGATGGAGAATTTCCAACCGCTAACAGTCCTGTCAAACGATATCTAGATGGCGGACGCTACCACGAAGTGTGTTTAACACCCCAGGTATCTCTCGTTTATTTTAGTTTTAAAAATAAGTCAATGCATAGTGTTCAGTATATTTAACCTTGTGAGGTCTCTACTAACCGATTTTATTATATGATATATTTGGCCAATCAGAGACATGGTAAGAAAATCTTAAATGTTTGGACAGATGGAAGGTCCATTTTGATTGGTTACTAAGTGGTTATGTCATGTTATATCATGTAATGAGCCAATCAGAGATACTGTAAGAAAAGTGGTAGACCGCAGGGGGTTAAACTATAACTAGTCATTTGACGTATTGAGCAAAAGATGTCATTTGACGTATAATTATTTTGAAAAAGATGTTATTTGACAAAACTTTGACTCGCTTTATTTGCTTGTTAGTATGTGGCTCATTGGTCAAAATATGTATGGGAAAGTACATCAAAGCAACAAAATCTCTTATCCAATTTTGGCCAAATCAAAATATTCAAGCTGGCAACGGCAGGTTACAACGCCTTATAGCCAGTAAACGAAGACCCGTGATTTCGGTTGTTAACTGGCAGTAGCAGAAATCCTCAATAACGGCCTTTTCCGGCGGGTTACAAAGCTAAACCCCAGATAGAGAAACTAAAACTCTCAATAACGCAGTAAATCCAGGATAACGACCCTTATCTTGGGATGCGGCACTTAATCTTAAAATAATTGAAACTCTTATGATTCCATAAACCACTTGTGAATCCAATTCATATTAAAAATTACCAGAAGTAGTCCAAAAGGTTTATTTTACACACAAACCAGAAATATGGATGAAAAAATGTCACTTTTAATTCTGTGACCTTTCTATTTGTATGCTAGTTTCGAGATGATAGCAAAGTACAGATACTGAAAAAAGAATCATTTGAATAAAGAATTTCGATAGTAGCACTTTCATGGTATTGCTATGGAAAAATCACCCAATGATAATGACCTTGGATATGGAAAACAGAATAATCTTCCCTACATTCACCATAATATCGCAATATTCTGCGCCATTCCCTATTGTTTCTTGTTTTGGTCAAACATTTATTGTCATTATTTGTGTTGCCATGCAAGGGAAGTGAACTAAAGACCCAACAAAAAGTAACGCAGCATGTCTAAACACCCCCATAAGTTACAAACCATTGGTCTATGCACAAAAACATAAAATGATATCAATAGTCTGTTTTGTTCTGCAAATTTTGACACCTTTATTGCTCCATTGTGATCAATATCGCCAACACAATGTTCATTTTACGAAAATGTGTCACATTTTCAAAGTTGCAACTGAAGACATTATTACAAGGTTACAATACACAACCAAGCATTAAGCGACACACACTTCACGGGAAGAATGCGGTCTTTCACTGAATGGCATTCAATATGGCTATACATTTTATTGCAACTTTTAAAAAGGGAGAGATTTACTTATAATGGGTATTGTGTTGGCAATATTGATCGCAATGGGGCAAGAAGGGTATCAAAATTTACGGAAGAAAACAAACTATTGAATAATTTTACGTTTTTCGTCCGTGCAAAGACGACATGCGGCGTTACTTTTTTTTGGGTCTTTATATGTTGTATCCGTTAGACTGATTCGTCGCCATGTTTTGTAGACACTGGCGTGCCGGGGAAGGTTAGCGATGTGGGGCTCAAATCCCCCTCCCCGGAATTTTGCCAAAGATAAGCAAAGTCAGAATATGTTGGCGTATTAGCCACCTGACTATCAGGTGCACACCCAGTCCCCATGTGCGAAGGACTCTGGGCGCGAGTTTAGTTGTCATATAGGGAGCACAGAGTTGGAATAATAAAAGGCTAGAGGTCGGACGTCCATCTTGAATCGGCGAGCTCACTGGCGGACGCTTAGATGTTTACCGCCCAAGCCCATTACAACTAAAACTTACGGCACGGAAAAGTGCACTTTCTCGTTGATTTCACCAGCCCACCCTCGAATATAAAATGATCCTTAGATATCCAAGAACATCGTCAGGCATGTGGTTTGTTCAGAAAGTTTACCGTCGCGGTGATCAAGCACGGTGTTTTTTGCAGATTTCCAAAATGGCTTCCAAAATAGCGTGGGCTATAGCATGTTCGTAGTTGCTACGGAGTTGCTATGACGAGTGTGACCTATTTAACACATTAGTAGTGCACAGTTGTAATATTTTAATTAGTATGGAACTTTGACCTCTGTAGGTGCGAAAACAGCGTCCGCCTGCGAGTTCGTTTGTATTTTTGGTATCAGCGAAATAAAGCGTGTTCGTGCCCATCCTAAAGAAATAACCGGGAACAGTCCAGAGGCCTTGATAGGGAGTGTATGCAAACGGTAAGAGGTGGCTTCAAAACAACCGCCTGTTGACTGCCGGTTCATGGCAGGAGAACCTTCAGGCGATCCAGGATTTGAAAAAGTCCCAATTTACCGGGGGGGGGGGGGGGGGCTGAAAGGCTGTACTAGCTGGTCAAAATAGCTCAAAAGGGGCTGATTTTGCAAGAATTTGCCAGAATTAAAACCGGGAGGCCGCTCGCGCCCCCTCCAGCCCCCTCCCTGGATCCGCGCTGTATTCATTGTTTGGAAGGAAAGAAACCGGTTTTATCCTGCAATCGCGATCAACCGGTCTTTGAAGCCGGTTCTATAAGAGCTTTATCACTGTATACTGTTACCGTAGACCTATGGATAAAGCTCATGCAACGCAATGATGTGTGCATATCTTTAATTCCGTAAACCTACTGAAGCTAGAGGCTCTGGTAAATCCATTATAGAACACCGCCCCCCTAACTTCGCTGATTGACGAATGGATAGAGCTGCATTTCTGTCACTCATGCCTTGCAATTATCCAAGTTACTTTGTGGTGTCCAAGTACTATACTTTACCGCATGTATGACACTGCTAGATACCGTTAGCGTTTGTTGACGAGTAACTGAAAAGTATTTTATGACTTTTCATGGCCGCGCAGATGCGTTTGGGACTTGACATACGGACATAATTTGTTTTTAAACAGATAAGGATACGTGTTGCCTAGTATCAGAATCCGTGTACTCAATTGGTTGGAGGCACCTAATAACCGCGTTACTTGGTGTGTCCCAGCCGTTGTCGACGACTCGTTCTATCTTTTTGTTGTCGTTTCGTGAATCGTGATCCTGTTAGTTTTCGTTCCTGATTGTACCAATGACGTCATACGTCTGAGCGACGTCTTTGTTGCAAAAACGAGTCTCGAGTACTTCGATGATGGTGCACTTTACGAAAGAGAAATCTATCTACTTGACAAATTATGATTAACTGCCGAGAAGATGTGGTCCACCACCGTTTTGGGTCTTGAAGCGAAAGTGTTTTTCTGGGAAATATTATCTACCGAATACTGTACTTTTATATTATCCTCCCTGTCTTTTTAATTTTAAAATGCTGTATGTACATTACGTAATTTTCAGCTCCTGTACTTTGTGGGCAGTGGAAATAGACACACGTCTTCGGAGTCTTCGTATCGTCCGAGACTAATGTGGCAACAATCATCCTTGGGTATGTTTACATCCGATAATAAGCTATATCTTGTTCAGTGTAAATGGAATATGACCATATTCGTCAGTTATATTTACTCAGGTTTTGCATTTGACCTTGGTCTTCCCCATTGCTACCTCAATATACTTTATCCTAGGTCTGTTTTCATCTTTAGTGGCATACGAACTTTAGTTATTTAGAGTGTATATTGAGGGAATTTCTGGACTTTACAATTGGTGGAAAAAAGTTTCGAGGCTACACCTGGGTTTCCAAGATGCTAATCACACATCGTATCGGTAGTTGGATATGGATTTTATTAAAAAAAAGAACATCTATAACCTAGGTATTGTTCGGTAACACGTCACACGATGGAAGTTTATTGGCAACTCCTCATAATTTTCCTAATGAAACATCCAAAGATGGTCAATTTGGTATCACCATATATAGATATGAATTTTCTCCGTTGTTTGATCTGTGATACTACCCACACCACCTCGTGTTACAAATCACAATGACTCATAATTCCAGCAAACTTAGTATTTCCCTTGTTTGCTGAAATAGTCCTTTGGTGTGGTATTGTCAATCGTTTTGTTTTTAATTAATATCAAAAAACTTTGAATTATAATTTTTTATTTGTTTTATTTTCGTTTTCTTATGTATTTTGTCGACGGATCAATGTTAAACGCCTCCTCCTTGTTTAGACGAGGGTTAAGTTGTTTAATGTGTTGAAAATATTACTAACAAAATTAGTATAATTATCATGTTAGTAATCTCTCTTTGTAGCAGGTGTGGTGGAGGTTCGCGAAGGTTCGCGGAAGTGATGGTCATCCAAGCTGGTGATAATTCTAGTTTCAATTTATTAACCAAAAGCACGACAATTACCGTAGATGTAAGAGAGCTACATCGATATGAAGAGTTTTGGGTGAGGCCCACTTTTCTACAATGAATTGACAAAATCCTATACTAATTAATGAAGATTAATAAACAAATTGTGGCCTCTGATTCCTAGACTAATGGTCGACAATAATGAACTTAATTATTTTAATTATTGATAAGTACATTTGAAAAAATACAAAATAAAATAGACGTTTGTCATTTGGTAGCCCATAATTTTGGGCAATTGTGAATGCTAATAGCGAATTTCATTATCCTGTCGATTTTGCAAAGATTTCTAGTCATCAATTTTTTTTTTTGTATAATAAATCAGATCCGCCAAACAATGCATAGGTGTCCACGTCTCATGCCACCATGCTCTAGTAAAAGGAACTTCTCCGTGATGAACGTTTTTTATTTGGGCGTACTCGCATCCAACTGTCCTCTCAATGTGAAATAACAAGTTACGCACCTCATTAGTACTACCGCTATACCTCGTAGGGGTATCGGGGTTGTTGGTGTAACTTGGTAACAATACATTGTACATTGTCCAAACTATACCTTATTTTACTTGTGATTACATTACAAATAATATGAGACCATTTCACTGAAATTGAAGCGTTTTTTTAATATTTGACCCCTGTAGAAGTTAAATTTAACCTTTGACCTATAATAACGGTTTTCAGCTTATAACTCCATAGGGTAAGTCGGAGATTAGCACAATTCAACAACAATGCAATTCAACACATTGGACCACTTTTCAATTTTGACCCCTGTATAATCTTTTAAACGAGCCCCCCCTAGCTCGCTAAGCTACCCCTAAAGAATGGCCATCATAATTTTTTGTATCAGTGCCTCTTTGCCCCCACCCCCCCCCCCCCCCCCCCGGTGATACCACAAGGCTACTTCTGATGGTCTGGCTCATCCACTATAAGGCCAAAATTTAAAAAATATATTACATGTAGAACTTTGAAGGGTCCATTATTATGGAACTCCTGCCTGAAAAGGTGTAATGTTTGCATTTTCGCCTGAATATTTTCAGGGATTGCACCACTTTGGCCTACATTTGGGCAAAATTGATTGTAAATGGAATAATTTGCAAACCCTTTTTGCACGCATTTGGCCCCGTTAAGAACTTAAAAGTCACAGACGCGACTTTGGAATTTTGCTGCACCTGGCTTGATTGCCTCGGTACGCCGCTAATTGAGTCTATAATCGACAGGATATTGGATGAAAGTTCAAATCGCATTTTACGATTCCCTGCAATTCTTCTGGCCCGTTGTTCTCGTACATTTAAAATTGTGTCATGTTTTTGTTTATTTTCCAGAAAGTGGTCAAACACCAACATGTTCTCTCCCAGTACGGAACCTTCTCATGATGCCATTTTGACATATACGGAAAGGGTGTACTCTTAACTAACAGATCTAAATTTGCGCGCTGATGCCGCTGGATGTTTCATTTTTTTCGTAATAAATTATCAAGGTTTTTGGCCAAAGCTTTCACAAAATGACCAATGCATTTGTAATTGGCCTAACATGATTATCTGACCGAAAATAGACATCGATTCTACGGTCCAGAAAGCCTTTATTCGGGGTATTAATGGTGTTGTTGAACACAATCAAGTTCTGAATGAACTCATTACTCATGCAAAAAGAATAAAGAACTCATGAAAAAAAGGATAAAGATCTTCCAACAAGCCTTACAAGGAGAACTCGCCATTTCTTTGCAACCCTACCTACGTCCGGTCCAACGCTTATCAAGACACGGAGAATATACTCAAATACAAGTTAATAAACTGTTATAAATACTCCTTCATACCCAGAACTTTAATAGACTATAACTTTAATAGACTATAACTCTCTTCCAAAATCCGCAAAAAACTCATCCAACCAAATTTTAAATCAACCACCAAACAACAGCTATAAAAGCCAATCCTTCCTCCAAGCATCAGCAAGGAACATTAGCACCACCCTACTTGTTTGGCTCCCACTAAGTGCGTTGAGTAGTACCAACCAGAACCAGAATAAACGAACGATTCATACAACCTTCCTTTGACCTTGAAGATGCTTTTGGCTCAGTTCACCATAATATAAGCTTATTACTACCACGCCCCTTGAACAGATTCCGCGTTCCGTTAGTTTTCAGATCTTACATTGAAAATCTCTATTCAAATCTTCAGGGCAGATTTAAAACTCTTTACTGGGAGTCTATCAATTTCAGCAGTCATCGTGGTGTTTTTCAAGTGATCCTCTGTTTCCATTATTTTTCTTTCCGTTTTTAATCCAATCCTAAAGAAACTTCAGTAGTATGAATCTTATAATATACTAATATATCTCTACCCCATTCGCTGATGACAAATAAACGGACTCATCAACGTATTCTCAATGAAATTTCTAGCTGGACTAAATCTATGAATCTCAAACTCAAGCCAGTGAAATGCAAATCTTTGTCAGTCGTTGGGGTAAGCCCACAGCTTCTCAGTTGATCTTGATGGAATTCTGTTGATTCAATTTAAAAGATCCTCATAAATTTTGGGCTCTTCTACCTTTTTCAAGAATATTGATTATGTCAAGAACTCTTGGAGACCAGCTTGTTTTATTAAGGAGGCTGAATGTTAGAGATGATTACAAGCTTAAAATATATAGGAATTATGATCTCCCTTCCAGCCGGTTTATCCTTACTGTTCACGACATATGAAGCCAACCTCCTGGCTCGTGATGCTATTTTCAAATCCACTGATCAGGGGTTGCAAGATCCGCTGCCCCGGAAGTCCTTCATATCTCCCATCTTGCTGATATTAAATCAATCTACCAACTCTATTTGGAGTAGCATACATTGGCGCATTTTTCCTCCAAGGAACAAGGTGATTGTAAAGTCAATGTTGCCCTCGACTCAAAAATTAAACGTGAGTTATGTTGGTCTCGCAAATTTTCCCTCTCTTGCTATGCTGAAAGTGTGGTTGATGATTGTAACAGCAAGATGGAGTGTGTGACTTATAAACAAAACAAGTCCAAGATTACTAAATCTATTAAAGAGGAAGTTAGTGCCACATGGACTAACCATCTTAAGAGCCTTGCAATACATGGTGATATGTTTCGTATTTCATCGTTTTAATCCACTGATCATCTTTGGAAATCCTTCATCTTTGACATGCCAAAGGGTGTTATGAAGTTCTTGTTAAATGCATTTCTGGATACCCTTCCTACCAAAGCTAACTTAAGTCGTTGGGGCAAAAGGATCAATACAAAACTTATGTGGCATGAAAGAAACTCTGCACCATATCCTTAATAACTTTAAGTTTATGCTAGATCAAGGCCGCTATACCTGGCGCTATAATTCTCTGCTTCACATATTTTTTGGACAGTATCAATTCTGTTTGCTCTGACAGCTGGAAAATGTATTGTGATCTTTCCGGTGCTTGTAAAATAGCAGCTACAACAATTCCACCTGACATTCTCCCTACACAACAGATCTTGTTCTTGTCAATCGATATACCAGTTCCATCATTCTCATGGAACTTGCCAAGTTTGAGCAGAATATCCCAAAAGCTCATGATCGAAAAATTGAGAGATATTCTAGTCTCATGAATGATCTTTGCGATCAGGGCAATGATCCCCATCTGCTGTTTGTTGAGGTTGGCAGTCGGGGTCTGATTATTCAGGATAACAAAGACAGAGTGCGATATCAGCTTTCTAGTGTGACTCCCAAAAGGAAGTCCATCAATGATCAAACTCAAATTAAAAAAAGGTTTAAAGTCTCTCAGTCGTGCAATATGTACCTCTTACACCTTTTTTTATGCAAAATATGCTTCTGATTGGTCTCTCAGTGATGATCTTTAAAAATCTCATTGTCTCATCCAATGGTATCTTTCCAATACTCTAAATTATCTTTTTATAATCACCGTCTTATTTTCTGTAGTGCAATGCACAGTAACCTTTTTTGCATTCTTAAATGTTCTTGTAATATTGGTTGTCTTTGCCAACAGTCCTGCGGAGTAACGGTGCAGAAGCTGGCTTCCAGCATCTGTTCTCTTGTCTGGACTTTTTATGTTCTTTTCGTCGATATTTTACCAATTGCCTCTCAGAAAGCATAACAGTAGGGGTATCAATAAATAGTCCTTAGTCAAAAGGTGCGTTGTTTTCGTTAAAGTGAAGAGACTATACTCTGGCTCATAATTTCTTGGACAGTTTAGAACGTACGCCCGCTTTCCCGCCAAAACGGCGCACCATCGGGTTGCACGTAGACGCAGTACGCGAAACGAGCAACGCGCGCGTTTGTTATGTCCAAGAAATTATGGCCCAGAGTATAGTCATTTATGTGCACGCTCACGTGTCTGTCTGTGGCTGTATGTCTGTGTGCGTCGTTCTGTGCTTCTGAATCTCTGTCAAGACTCTTGTATCTTTGGTCAGGTCCCCAACGCATTAAGAACTATAATAAGAATGTGTTTTTACCCTCTTTTGAAGGGCACAGCGATTCCTACTCAAGCTGTAGACAATTGTCTGTACTGAATTTCAGGATTAGAAAGTCAGCTGACCCTGTTGTGCGCGCAGCTATTTTTGTGATTTATTACGTTAACTAGTTGATTCTTATTTCTTCTTACTGTCAAAATATTAGAATATTTCAATCAAATAAACGTGTCATGGGGATTCGAACAAGAAACGCTCGTATTTGCAGTATCAATCGAATACACTATTTTAACTTAATTTATACTAAATTTTACCTTAATTTACTTTAAAGAAGTTTTTCAAAAATGTCAACAGTAATAAAAAGCTTAACTACCATTCCACCCTCTAAATTGCATGAAGAGACCATCAAAGTCGACAATGCATTTATAACTAAACCACTCTCTGTCAGAGTTAAACAACTATCTCAGAAAGAAGAAATGCCAGTGCTTCAGGTACCAATCGCATCCCCTACCCTGTGTGGAAATAATTCCCCAGAACAACCGGCTACTACACGAAGTGATTTGCCAATATATGGAGAATAGCTGCAATACCTGTGAGCGGGAGAAACAGGAGGAGCATCCTTAATCCAAGAGGAGAACATAATAGTGATGCCATCTGCTTCACCTGAAGATATTCTAGTGGTAAAAAAACCTTGGAAGGGTATCTCCTCAACGGAAGATCAACTTCCTGACAGAAAACAATTGATCCAATCCATTAAGAAGGGTTTCATGGAGAACATATCAGATGTCAGGATGTGTGGAACAACAGAGCATAACTGAATTCTCCCAGATCCAATAAAAATGGTAAAACCAATGAAATCATGGCTGAGCCTGCAAATGCCTACGGCTACTTACACCATACAACCTTTACAGTTTGCTTCTAGAGTGGTAATCATAGTTAAGTCAAAATACTCAATTCGTGACTAATCGTTGGCAAGTAAGGTTTGCGAATGGATTTGACTTCAAAGGACATTTTTACAAGGTTTTTAGCCCACATGACCCTCTGGACATGTCGGCAATTGCCACAGGAGGGATAGGAAGGTAACGTTTCTACGGGGTTAAATTTAAAAAAAAAAAAAAAAAAAGTTTAGTATAGCTCAAATTGTTGGTGTGGTAACAAGGAGCTAAAAAAAGTATATGGTGACCTGTCTGTAAATGCTCGCTATGGGGGGCAGATGTACAACAAACTAGGCCTAATCAAACATTTATTCAGCAAAGGTCAAGGTCTTATACTGTTTTGATTGAGTTTAAAGGTATCTTTAAAAATTTATTAAAGTACATTGATTTAAAGTATGTTGGATATATTTGCCCACTTTGCATCTTCTCGTGGTTACAGGGGGGGGGGGGACGATCCCCACCACACTTGCAATGGGAGGACAAAATTCCGATGCTACAAGTGTAGTATACCTACATATTTAATTCAATGTAATTTTATCAATTTTTTAAAGATACTTTTAAACTCAATTCAAATAGGATAAGAACCTTGACCTTTGCTGAATAAACATTTAACCTTTAGCCTATTTGCTGTTCTCTCCATAATAACGATGCATTTTACAGACAGGTCACCATAGACTTTTTTACTCCCTGTTATCGACACGAACATTTGAGCTATAAAACGTTATTTGGACCATTATTTAAAATTTACCCCTGTAGAAACTTTACCCCTCTACTGTGGAAATTGCCGACATTTTCAGAGAGGACATGTGGGCTAAAAAACCTTCTAAAATGTCGTTGAAGTTAAATCAATCATCCAAACCTTAATTGCCAAAGATTAGTCACGGAAGTCGGATTTTGACTTAACTATCCTGTTCATAAGAAAGATCATATTGAAGTACTTATGATGAGCTTTCATATGTGCCAAAAAACCGAATGGACCACTGTCTGGATTACAGTGCATGATAGGCTCTTCCAGGCTTCCCACTCTCCTGCATCCTTGTTCTGCCGTCTTCAATTTGTGTCTTGATCTCTCAGACCAGTCCACACACCTCGGGTACTGCATGAGTGGATCTGACATCATATCACCTTCAACGCAGACGCCAGATGACCTGACCCTCGTAGCTAGGAGCCCCAAACCAGAAAGATGTTAAGAATTGTTAATACAGTAAACAACTTCCTCAAGTGGCCACTGACCATTGGAAAGCCAAACTAAGCAAATGCGAATATCCATGCTATGAAGCGTGTTTGTTCCCCAGGCGACAGAATCAAAGCGACAGGACACAAACGCAATATGTGGCATACGATCCCGGCTAAGAAATAAACGATACAGCAGAGTATATATATCCACAGTCAAAACCCATGTGGTTCCTCAGGAAGCTGATCTGAAGGACGAACGACATGAAGCGACGCTATGGATATACATACTGCTATTGTCACCAATGAGAAAGGGAGTTCAACAATCTATAAACTTCCCACTTTCCTACATCGAACGTTCTGGGAGCTACTTGCAATAAATACCTGAAGCAATGGGAAGGTATAAGCAGATGGTACCACCAACCCGTGTTCTGACAGGAGGAGGATAACGCCATGGTCTGCAACTGAAAAAAGCTCACCACTTCAGTCAAATGACAAATGCTAGTGCAAGTAACTAAGTACCATCTAAACAAGCACTCTAAAGATGGAAGTACAAGACACTTACAGAATATGCCATGGAAAGTAAAAAGACAAAGCCAGATGGAATGGTGTGAAAGAGCTAGAACAGAAAGAAGAATGGCATCTAATTCGGAATGAAATGGCCAGAGGTCAGAGTCGGTCTTGGTTACAAAAGAACCAAAAGCTGATCAGAGGCATGAGTCGTTTAAGCCAAAGGAAATGCCTCACCAAACTAGTCAAAGATGTAGATGAGGACGACATGTTGGTCTGTCTTTATGGATGTGCAGCAAAACAAGGGCAGTGGTTGAATCGGGAGTCTGTACTTTGCAGGTCGACACCTCAGGAAGAAAATTTGTACGGCTTTCCACTGCTGTCTTTCACATCAACACAATCATGATCAGGCTTCCCTCCCCTGCCAATCTGAAGCTTTGGAGCAAAACCAATCTAGGACTCTAGGGACTTGCCAATTATGTAATCAACGTCATTGCACACTGTTCCACATCGTCAGTGGTGTGTAGCTGCTCATTCACAGCGGAAGATGCAACTGGCGTCATGACCAAAACAAAAAGCAATCGGCCACAGATCTGGTACCGTACGTCGTAGACGAGAGGCAAACCAGAAAAAAATTATCACCACATGATAATCTGAACTCCATCGATACAATTATCCTTTCGCCCACAGCTGATGGTACAACTTATCGAACATCCAGTCTACCAAGCCAAAGAAGGAGCCAACCACACTTTGAAGAAGGGGCCAATGACTAGATATTCATGATGGAGGAACACAAAGCAAAATAGTGTTCCCTCCGAAATCACTGAGACGCTATACTCTGTAAATCATAGGAAGTACAAAGTAAATTATCCATTTTTTGCGCTGCGCAGATTTATCTGCGCCTTACTACCAAACTACGCTGTAGGCGTATTCTAAATCAATGAAACACAGCAGCCGCGATTTAAGACCACACCGCGCATGATGTCGAAAAAAAACAAAACTCTCATTTGCATACGACAAAATACTGGTCGTTTAAGTCGACATACCAGGCATCCTGTGAGACTGTGTGGGCGTTTATGATTACTTGTACTTATGAGGTTTATGGAGTATAGGACGACCAAGATATCACCATTTCTCTACAAACAAAGGACGGTGCATCATATATAGAGCTGACGGTCTCTATGGAAGAGAACTTATCCAATGAATATATGCTATAAAAGAAGTGCAAATACCGAAAGATCTAGTGGCTGGAGTATGAAAAAGAGGATGGTCTACATACAACTTTTTCATAGAAGCAAAGGTTTGTTAATACATCATGTCAAAACAAGTCTTGCTCATTGACGGCATTCCTAAGGAAAGAAGAAGGCTTTTTTGCGTCTGTGCTACCGTTAATCTCGTTGTTCCCTTCGTCTTTGTAATCAATTTATCGTGTATATTAACTGTTTCAATGTTTAGTAATAATAGTGCAATATGTAATTTTCTTGATGCCAGTTGCCATGCATGTCCTTTAATAATACGGCTGTCGTGGGCTACAATGGGTTTTTTTAATGTTATTATTTCTTTTACTGAAACCATGTTTGATAGTTAATAAAGTTGATGATGAACAAACGATACATCAACCAAAATTGCACTCAGAGGAGCTATGTATTGGCTCAGCAGAAGCTCAAAGCATTCAGACAGATGGAGTACAAGCAACTACAGCCCAATAGGTCTGAGGGGAAGTGGAATGGTGAGCGCGTACAAACCAGGTTTAACCCGCCAAAGTCTGGTCCAAAGGTCCAGGACCTCAGAACAAATTAATCTAGAAAAAAGAGATACTCGCATAAGGCTGAATTTTTCCCTACTAAGTCACCTTCACACACAGAGAGAAAACAGGAGTGCTTATCTGAAACTGATAATAATAGGCTCCGAAGGTGACAGCGGCTGGTTCTACCCAAAGTAAAACTAATTCCGTAATAGTCCATTTACACATTGTCACACTACTTTAAAGGTTGCATTCCTTGAGAAAAAGCCTATTCCCAACCTTTAAGCTGTTCCGGGTTGTGTTCTGAGCAAATGATCGTTCCCACGGTACCATAGGCCACCTGTTCTATATGCTGTCCGTTAAGGACAGAAAATACAAAATGCGAATTTCTTATAAATAAATAGCATACAATAATAATAGTAATAAAATTAATTATTAATGTTAACGGTTCAGATGATATAAGAAAATCCAAATTTTTTTAGGTAAGTCGAGGGGGACGAGGTGTGGATCACGAAATGTCCATTTAAGTCTATTCTGTTCCCTGTGCAGAAATAAGTTTCGTATATTAATTCCAAGGACTCTTGAAGAAGCTATGAACCAATATCCCAAAACATTGATAACGCTACTTTTTTAGACAAACAGATCAGGTTTTCTGATACTGTTTGTTTTTTGGACAAATTTACTTTTTTTTCTAATAAAGTGTACTTTTTTTTGATAAGTTCAGTTGTATTGGGTGTCTCAAAAAAGAGAACCCTCAAATCGCCCTCCATTTCACGAAGAGAAAAAGTAAACCATACACATTAATATACACATCTGAAAAAACATTTCGTTAGCTTTCCGAAGCCGAAAAAACTCTTTCCAAAAGGACACATATTGACCGAATTATGGCCGATTGAAAACTTGTACCTTTTTCATTTTATCCGTGGATTGTTAATGTTTTAGTTGTCTTTTGACAATACACATTCTCCAAGCACATTCTTTTGTTTATGGTTTCTTTTGTTCTTGCAACAAATGTCAGTTCTGATATTAAAAAGGTTAGTTTCAATTAGTAGAAACTCCAAGATCTTACTTCATTCTTCTTTACTGAGCTGCTCTGCCCTCCACTTGACTGCCTCTAAGACGGACGCAGGCTTGCCCTTTTCCATTTCAATAATCGACTTACGAACCATTCTTATCTGTCGGATGCTTGCAAAGGTAGCGGTTATTCTGTTGCGAAGTTCTGGCAAGTTTGCTGGTGGTCCTTGTGCATACACTTCACTCTTTAAAGAATTCTTGTCCGTCGGATGTCGTCGATGGCCGCCGTGATCCCTAGATTTTACTCCGCTAGACTTCGCCCTGTGGGGAAGTCTAGGGCGAAGTCTAGCGGAGTACAATTTGGGTAGATGTTTCATATAGAAGTCCCATGGATGCAAATGAGGTATTGCCATTCATTCCGTCAAGCGCTACTGCACAACGCCATACAGCGCATGACGGAATCAATTGTAATACCTCATTTGCATCCATGGGACTTCTATATGAAACGTCTACCCAAAAAAAAAAAAAAAAAAAAAAAAAAAAAAAAAAAAAAAAAAAAAAAAAAAAAAAAAAAAAAAAAAAAAAAAAAAAAAAAAAAAAAAAAAAAAAGTCCCGTAATTATGGCATAGGAAGAAAACGCCTGATTTCAAACCTAATTATTCCCCTTAAGCTACGGTGAAGTGTTTCTATTTTCTTTGTGGGAAGAGTGTGGGTAATGGGGATTGATTTCAAGCCACCAGCAAACATTTTTATGGATATTTTTTGTCTACATAATTGAATAAAATGTCCCGTAATTATGGCATAGGAAGAAAACGACTGATTTCAAACCTAATTAAATCCCTTAAGCTACGGTGAAGTCTTTCTCTTTTTCTTTGTGGGAAGAATGTGGGCTATGGAGATTGATTTGAAGCCAAAAGCAAATGTTTTGATGGATTTTTTCCACTATAAATAACCGAAACCAAAAACCCTTAATTATGTCATAGGAGGAAAACGCCTGATTTCAAGCCTAATCATGCCCCTTAAGCTACGGTGAAGTGTTTCTATTTTCTTTGTGGGAAGAGTGTGGGTTATGGGGATTCCTCTCAAGCCAAAAGCAAATATTTTTATGGATATTTTTTGTCTAAATAATTGAATAAAAAGTCTCGTAATTATGGCATAGGAAGAAAACGACTGATTTCAAACCTAATTAAATCCCTTAAGCTACGGTGAAGTCTTTCTTTTTTCTTTGTGGGAAGAGTGTGGGCTATGGGGAATGATTTGAAGCCAAAAGCAAATGTTTTGATGGATTTTGTTTTCCACTATGAATAACCGAAACAAAAAACCCTTAATAGGAGGAAAACGCCTGATTTCAAACCTAATTATTTCCTTTAAGCTACGATGAAGTGTTTCTATTTTCTTTGTGGGAAGAGTGTTGGTAATGGGGATTGATTTCCAGCCACCAGCGAATATTTTTATGGATATCTTTTGTCTACATAATTGAATAAATGTCCTCGTACTTATGGCATAGGAAGAAACGACGATTTCAACCATAATATTAAATCCCCTTAAGCACGGTGATTCTTTCTTTTTTTCTTTGTGGAAGAGTGCGCGGTTCTTGTTATGGATTTTTTGTTTTCCACTATTAATACTAAAACCTAAACCCCTTAATTATGTCATAAGAAGGAGAAAACGCCGTCCTGCATTTCCTTATGGCATTTTGTTTTCCACGACAAGAAGTGTTTCTATTTTTTTTGTGGGTGGAAGAGGTGGTGGGATGGGGGGTTGATTTCCAAGCCAAAAGCAAACAAAATATGGATAGATTTTTGTCTACGAATTGAATAAAAAGTCCCCGTAATTTATGGCTAGGAAGAAAACTATGATTTCAGACCCAAATTAAATCCTAAGCTATCAGTGAAGTCTTTCTTTTCTTTGTGGGAATAATGTGGGCTATCGGGACTTATTTGAAGCCTAAATTATTACTTAGCTCTTGATGAAGTGTTTCCTATTTCTTTGTGGGAAAGTGTTGGTATGAGGGATTGATTTGAAGCCAAAAGCTAATGTTTTGATGGATATTTTTTTTCCACTAGGAATAACCAAAACCAAAACCCTAATTTGTTAATGAGAAACCGCCTAGTTCAACCTAATTAATCCCCCCCTAAAGAGGGTGTGTTCCGATCGTCTTTGGAACACCCCCCCCCGTATTTACGGGAAAGTATGCGGATGTTTGATATCAGATGAAAGGCCGTATTTCTCATTGTCGTCCTGAAATTTGACCCGCGAATTCCTGTTCATTCCCAAAGATATAAACAAATAAACCGCCGTTTTAGTGGTTTAGATGGTGGGTGGGCCACTTTTTATTAGTACAGTATTGAATAGGGCTTTGCAACATGTCATTGGCTGTGCGTGGGTCGGTACCGGTATCAAAAACCGTCAGTTTGTTTCCTCCCCACGGATACTTGATGGGGTGTAGGTGCAAGGCCCAGGCTCTATATCAAGTAGAAGAAACAATACAAATAAATCGGCACAACCACCTTTAAGCTACGGTGCAGTGTTTCATTTTTCTCTTTGTTGGCAAGAGGGTGGGTAATGGGGATTGATTTCAAACCAAAGCAAACATTTTTCAGGATATTTTTTTGTCTACATATTGAATAAAAAGTCCCGTAATTATGGCATAGGAAGAAAACGCTGATTTCAAACCTAATTAAGGGGGGGGGGATGGGGTCAGACTTGGAAAAATGTTCGCAATTGACGAATAAGATAATGCAATGGCGTAATTGTGTAATTTTAATCTACAAAATGCTTTTATTTCGATCGGCCATCGGAACCTTCGGTTTCCCGAGATATGGCTGATCAAGTGACTCAGTGTACTCGAATTTGCCAAAAACGCATAGTCTCCTATACTTTTATCATGGAAAATTTTGGGTTATATTTAATATATTTTTGAAAAGATATTATTTAATACGCCATTAACGCATTAATTTTGGGCTAAGTCGAAGTAATAAATACTCATATTATTTTGATCCATAATTTACAGTAATTACATGTACTGGGTAAGTGATTTTTATGTATTTTTTTGTTGTCTCACCCTGCGATATTTAAGAAAATTAGTTTAAAAATTATTAACAGGACAATGGATGCAACCGATTTCGATAATTCTTATCATTAATAATTATGATTCAGTATAAAATGAATTGTTAAAAGAAAAATTTCCATATTTCACATCAAAAGCGCCCTCAATTTTGTCTAATGTTTCGAGGGTCTATACTCGTTTCGTTGAAATCGCAAACAACCAAAACGAAAACGAACGTACTAGAGAACTCTACATCTATGCACATGAAAATTTGCACACATATTAGCACATATAGGCGGAGTGAACAGAAGCCCTATTTTCAAATTGGGTTCCAAATTCAATTAATGCCCATGAAATGATGTGATTGTTCGATTGCAGGTTGTCCATGGCAACGGTTATCACAAATCCGGCTTCATGGTCATTCACCTGCGTATTTAACCCCCTGCCCATGCCACCCAAGTTTCTTCCAGTAGCTTGTTTAGTTAATTAGTTAGCGTTCGTTCTAAGTGTTTAGCATATCAGAGGCCTTACGTGATTTCCATGGCAACCAGAGCAAAAATGTTCATGAATTTTAAAACTTTGTGACATGGGCTTCAATATGATGTGTAACAGTATATACCACTATTTAGAAAATTAAGAAAAAATCACTTCAAGTTCACTGCTTCCGAACCCCAACCCTCCCTTAAACCTTAAGCTACGGTGTGAAGTCTGTATTTTCTTTGGGGAGGAAGGTTGGGCTTATGGGGATGATTTGAAGCCAAGGCAAATGTTTGGATGGATTTTGTTTCCACATATGAATAACTGTTTTATTTCAAACAGTATTTTGTTAATCCCAGTACAACTAGTATCTTGTATTTCTCTCATATAGTTTTGTCTTTTGATATCTTTGTAAAATGTATTTACGTCCTTTCATATTAATATGTAGTATCTCAAATGTAAATTTGATTAGCTTTTACCTCTGCCAACAGGCTGGTTAGGGGTCTACGCTTGTCCTGTCTAGTCTACGTTCTTGCACATTTGTTCTCACGTCATGGTGTTTGTAGCTTCGTTTGCAACCTTTGTAGGGTGGCCAAGGCTTCACGAGCTGGGTTCTTACTTGGTAAACCCACCATTTCCCTGTTGTATTACTGTGTTTGATCTTATTTTGGTGAATAAACTCTGAACTCTGATGAAACCGAAACCAAAAACCCGTAATTATGTCGTAGGAGAGAAAAAAAAAAAAACGCATAAATTTCAAACCTAATTATCCCCCTTAAGCTACGGGAAGTTTTCGATTTTCTTTGTTTTTGGGGGAAAGAAGGCGGGGGGGAGGGGATGATTTCAAGCGAAAGAAGAAAAGCAAAAATGTTTATGGATATGTGTTGTATACATAATCATAAAGTACGTTATTATGGGCATAAGGAGAAAACGACTGATTTCAAACATACTTAAGGGGGGGGGGGATGGCTACATTTTTTATACAATATTATGATTATTGCCAATCACAGCACATAGGTTTTTTGAGCTACAGGCAAGTGATATACCAAAAAGTTCGGTATGATGTAAGCCGTTTTCAAAATATTTTTCTCGGATCATATCGACCTCCGGTAGATAATAGCAGGGGTAAAAGGTCCTGCACAGGTGCGCCAAGGAAAATTGAGACATTCAAAAATGACAATTTTGCCCCCCCCCATTTATCTCAAAAATGGAAAAGTTATTTGAAAACTAGTTTGTTTCTTTAAACAATTATATGACAGGATAGTGCAACCTGCTCTCGCCATTTTTGCTGCTGGTGGATATAACAAAAATCAATGCAACTCAAAAACGAACGGATTTTATACAAAATCCTATCATAGGATCAGAGGAGTGTACTCTAAAATAGTTTTTTTTGTGCCAAATTGAAGTCAATAGGCAAACATTGTTTTTGAGGATAAGTGGGGGGGGGGCAAAGTTGGCACCCTTCGAAAACTGGCAAAAAAAAAGAATTTAGGCCAAATAAATAAAGGCCAGAACGATTTAATTGTTAAGTAATCAATTTATTAAAAGTAATTAATTATTGCAATTTTGTTTTTTAATTCTAAAGTTATCAATTTAGAATTCATGAATGGGATTCAATAAAATTAAAAAAAAAAAAAAAAACAAGTTAAGTGTAGCTGCTTGGAAAACATACGAAACATAGGAAATCGTCTTTCTCTGTGTGATGCTGTACACTTAGAAGCAACCATAACATTGAAAACGAAATGTCGATTTTACCAAATAAAAATTTAAAATACTCCGAAGTTGTGAGGAAATTAAGAAATGTAGAAAACTTCAATTGATCTCTCAAAAGCAAACTGAACGCCATGTCCCCCTTAAATCCCTTAAGCTACGCTTAAGTCTTTATTTTTTCTTTGTGGGAAGGTTGTACGTTCTATGGGATTGATTTTAAGACAAAAAGCAAATTTTTTTTGAGGGATTTTGTTTTTTCCACTATGAATAACCGAAACAAAAAAACAAAAAAACCCTTAATTATGTCATAGGAGGAAAACGCCGATTTCAAGCCAAAAGTAAATTTTTATGGATATTGGTATTTAAAAATTGAATAAAGTACCGTCGTAATTATGGGCATAGGAAGAAAAAGACTGATTTCAAACCCCGCTACGGTGAAGTCTTTCTTTTTTTCTTGCTGTGGGGGAAGTCTGGGTTGTGGGGATTGATTTGAAGCCAAAGCAAATTTTTTGTGGTTTTGTTTCCCACTAGGAATACTGAACACAAAAAAAGCCTTCAAAGTCATCTATGCCATTAGGAGGAGGAAAAACGCTGATGATTCAAGCCTAATTAACACCCCGTAAGCTGCAAATGTGAGTTTGACCAATTCTCATGCTCCTGGAGCATAGGTTGTGGCAACCGTCACAGAGCGGAGTTATTTTGTTATATTGAATGCTGATCACATAGCAGTAGCGATGTATTCCGTAATGCTATCAAGGATTAGAATTGCAAATCTGGGGCATACCGTCCTCCGCTGGTCTTGTGGTTGGAAGGTGATTCATGACTAAGTGATCTTCGGGTTCGAATTCGGTAATATTCTTTTAAAATATAACACAATTTTCATTTTTTCAGTTCGAGGGAAAAAAATTCCAAGTCGTACTGTTATATAGCCTCCATTTTCTGATTAAAAATATTAATTTGCTTTTCATTTTTATTTGAAATGGAAGGGATTCTCACGGGAAAAGTGCTTTGTGATGGAAAGGAGAGCAGGGGATTCCCTAGTGTGGGTGTTTGTGCAAGGTGCACTGTTAGATAGATTGACAAGAGGTGAATGAGTGATTCCCAAAGATGTAAGAATAGAAACGATCAATTGGTTTTTGGGGGCACACCACGATTCAGCATCCCATAGACTTGTATAGAAAAAGTTTCATGTTATATCAAAATTATTTTTTTTCAAAATGAATTTGTTTTGTCAATTTTTTTTCTGTATGGTCCTGAGGGATTTGGCATGGTTACAAATTAAATACTGCAATTATAGCAAGCACCACAGCTCATGGGCGGGGGGGGGGAAGTAGGACATGACTTGTTTGATTTGGGCATTGGGGATTTCCAACAACGGTAAAAACAATCCGGACGGTTGATGGCGTTTTTTTAAGTTCGCTGTTGCTGTGAGGTTGGCATGTCTTTCCCTTTGAGTCTATTCATCAACGTAAAGCGGGGCGACACCACTAACTAGATCGTCCATGATAGTGGTGTTTTTCTTTTTTAAAAGCAAGCTCCAACATGTTTTTAGGCGATATCTTTTGTAACTATTTGGAAGTAGGAAGTAAAATTAGTCAAAAACACAAAAGAATAAAATAAGAAAAAGTCAAAATTTAAAAAAGGTAAAAAAAGAAGAGTTTTTTTTTTTTTTACAAACCAAAATCGTAGGGAACTACATTCCTTTCAGGGTGAGCATCGGGTGAGATTTGGCCCGAAATTATGCTCCAGAAGCATATGGTCCAGGAGATAAGTATACTCGGAGACAGAAACCCGGCCTTTGATAGCGTGTACTTGTAAAAGGGGCCGAGAATAATAGCATGTGGCGTGTGGAGGACGGGTGAACCAGCAAACAGCAGATCACTTTGGTGGCCAATCAGAGGGCAAGTGCATTTTTTCACGCAGTAAATACGCAGACGAACCAGGAAGTATTGCGCCCGTCCAAGGGTCTGTCCCGACTACAGTCTGGAGCATAAATTCCTCTGGAAAAATATCCGTTCGAATATGATCCTGGGCATATGGATATGTACATGCTACAGGAGCAATGGCAAATGTGGTCCTAGCTGTAGCAGTGGAGAACTGTTTTGTCAAATACTGCATGCTCCGGGAGCGTGCATGTGCATTAAATTGCTTAGAATATGTCTCCAGATTATGTTATGTTCCAGGCCCTATTCATTAAAAGTTAGGCATTTCATAAAAGTGGGACTTAGGAACAATAATCATTCTAAGTCCAAAAATTATTCCTTAAACTTGTATGAATGTCCATAAGTTCTATTTCATCAAGCAAAAATAGGAACAAAAAATGTTCCAATTTGCCTGAAATTGTTCCTAACTTAGGTCTGATCATAATCAGACCTAACTACAGTTCCAACTTTATAAAATGATAATTTGCGGATTTGCTACAATTGCTACTTAGTATGTCAATTTGCTTCTATGGCATGTATATGGTATTACAGGCTAGTGAAAGGAAAAACCAATGTGCTAGATTCAGGGAAGAAGTTTTAGAGAAATAGAATGATTGATGGGCTCTGCCCAAAAAAACAATGTAAAATGCCCCAACCAATGATAATCTCACAAAGCATTTTCAAAACAAATCTCAAATGACCCCCTGTTGACATTTTGCCCCAACCCCCCCATCTTACCTCACCAAATACCACCAAATAATTGACCACAAAATCGAACCCACCCCCCCCGCCCATCCACCCATCTGCATGCACACCTCCCTCACCTACGATGATCCTTTCCTCTCGAACCTTAGTGGCATTCTTATAGAAAACACAAAAAGCCCTCGCCAATTTTAACACAATGACCTCAACCAATGAGACAAATAGGCCCTCCCCTGTACCTAAAGGATCTTGTGCGTTCACTCTTATTCACTGAGGTTAGTGCACATAATTAGTAACCCCATGGTTACTGGTTCAGCTTGGATATGCAATATTCTGAAATTATGCTATGCCATAGCTTTTGCGGTGTGGTCAATGTGGTCAGGGATCCTATCCCAAAGTTCAGATGAGCCAGTTAAACTAGCAACGGTTCCATTCTAATTGCTCTACATCAGCAACAATTGAGTTGATATATGTGAGTATCTTGGCTAACTGCATAGAAGTTATCTTCTACTTTCTTTTACTGTATACCTCAGGTTTGAATTGGGAGGGTTACTTTGAAACTACATTGATCTCGCATGCAAGTGGTCCTTTTACATGTACATGTAGCATAGTTTTAATATGGATGACATGGATAACTTATGAAACCTAAATTTATGTTTGTTTTAATTATGATAATTAGGAGCTGTTGTGGAAAGTACCACCACCATTTCTGTAAAAGCATTGCAAGCATGTTTGCCGAATGGCACATATGATGACATCTGACCTCAAATTTTGATGGAAATCGTACAAGAAGCATTTTTTTTTAATCACTTTTAAAGCCAATAATAGCACATTTTTTTGAAGGCGCTCCCACTTTTCAAAAGATTTTTACACTGGTGCATTGTAAGGTAACTGGCTAGTAACCATACTATGAATGGTTAGCTCGGAAATGTCGTGTCGCAAACCCAAAGGAGGAATTTTTAATTAGAATAATTAAATATCGGAGATCTCAGATTAATAAGTCACGGGGGTGGAACCGGCCTTCAAATGAAAATAGCCGGGAAATAGCGCCATGTAAGTGTCTACACTCATCCATGTTTTATGGTTCAGGCAACGTTAATGAGAGGTCAGTGTAGGAACCTAGGTGGCAAGATTTCATCATGGACAGACATAAACTTAGCATTTACAGATGTGGATTTAAGTCCAATGGGGAATCCCCAATTCTAATTACAAAATTACAACTTATTTTATGATAATACACATTTTTGGCATTCCCCGTTCCCAGGTTAAGTCCTAGACAATTACCAACCCAAAACTGGGCAAAAATATTGAAGTTTAAAAAATTGGGGGTGCTCTTCAAAACTGTGCTATTATTGATTTTAACAGACATCCCATAATAAGGCTCACCACGTATATTAGCTATACGTGTGTCCCAAAAAAAACGGCAACCACTTGGTGGTAAGGAGACTAACCATAATTTTGAACAAAAAGCACGTGACTACTTATTGTAAGGGAGATGGGAATGTTAGCTAATATATTCCTGAAAAGTTCATAAGGAAGGAGTCCCAATAGTTTTTAAGATATGACACCAAAATCAAGTAACGCGCAGAACCCTTTTACAAAAATGAGGAGAGGCTTAACCACAAGGGACGGCAATGAAGAACAGAATGGAAAATACAATATTGTTGCAATCAACATGTACTTGCCCAAAATTTCTGCAGAAACGCTTACTGGGTCAAATGACTTGCATTTATAATTATTATTTAAATGATAAGATTAAAACATTAATTTAGTGTCGATAAAACTATGTTTCAGAGATAATAAAAACTAGACCTAAGCTCATTAAGACAAACTCCGCCATTACATAAAATGATTATAATGCGTTGGCTTTGCAATTGCCTTGTTACTGAAATAAATAATGCTACATTCTCAACTTTATGAAGGTAAAAACCTATTTTTCAACACAAAGCTCAATAACAATATCAGTATATTTATGTTTCTGTCTTAAATGTTGGGTTAAGATAACTCTTAGTGTGCCGTCCACACAAAATGATAATGAATGATTAGCTCTAATACAAGCAGGTCTTATTTGGAAATGCGAAGAGTTTGTTGATTCATACTGTACTAATCGATCTTTTAAAGCTTTTTTTACGTGTGTTTTAAAAGCATGTTTTTAGTTGTTATTACCTATGGAAACATTCGTATGCTAATATTTGTGCGACACTGTCTTAAAAAAGGGGGAAAATGGTGGACGGTGGTTGGGACTTGGGAGGAATTCATAGTGGTGGGTTCTGGGCGCAAAACGTACGTGCCGTATTTGTAGTTAATAATAGCGCTCAATTGAGTTTTAAATGGGTCTGCATGTTACATGGATTGT